>OMNZ01108635.1:0-11290 GCA_900303255.1 Lesueurigobius sanzi
TTATATTCCCCACAGCAGCAGAGCTGCTCACGTCACATCAGTTCTGTGTCGTCACATCGCCGGCTAAACCAATAAGGTGACAGACTCTAAAAGTCAAATCCCATATAATTTTACCCTCAAGAGGGCGCCACACAGACGGTTTTAAGCACAAAAGTTAGATTTCTACAAATGTGCACTAAAATGTCAAAGTAAGTATGGAGACATGTAGGCAACACTATTAGACACCCATTTATACAGTTAATCAGCAAAAAAAGTTGATTTGGTGTTTAGTTGTTCTTTAAAGTGTAGTCTCCAAGCTTTCCAACGATGTGTAACACATAGAAATCTGATAATTGGAGAAGTTGTGGCCATTTGAAGGTAGGCACTTTGCAAAAGGTAAACCGGAAAAAAGCCTTCTCTTTGTTTGCTTGTTAGAGACAATGGTGCTCATTTGCATCTCATTTCTGCCACCATTTTCATTGGCTGAAGCGCCTGCCAGTCAAGCAGTTGGCGGTGACGTAGCGCGCTAGAAATACTGTCAATACTGTGCTCAAATGGCGGACAGAGGCTGAAGTACGGACAGACTGGGAGGCTACGGGAGCGCCAGAAAGGCACACATTTGGGACTTAGGACGCAAAGTAAGCAATTTAAACTTTTTGTAGGAAAATACTGTAGGAAATGTTCGTAATGCGCTTCACACCGGAATGCCCAGTATGGAAATTAACTGGTCATCCGTCCCCACTGAATATCCTGAAAATACACCTAACTAACTCAAAATGTATGCTTTTAAAGATACCAATACAGTTATCTAAAGCATGGAGTGGTCCGGTGGCGTTCTCACCAGAGTTTGAGCCAGTCAATGGTGCAAATCCCAGACTGTCTTCCAATGTGTCTCATACATGGAGTCAGGCAGGTGAGTGGAGTACAGCTTCAAATATGTTTTTGACAAGGGTATGATTTATGCAGAGAGCAGCAAGTCATATTTAATACTTGTTAAAGCCATTTTAATGCCCCAAAACTATACATTTATGTATATATGCAACAAATTAAAGAATGTATTTTTTTTTTTCTTTAGATCTGTAGCCAGTCCACTAATGAAAGAATGAGTGGATAGTTTAAGATTCAAGAAGTAAATTGGACCAAATGAGAAATAGATTGCTGGCATCAAATTGAATGCTTTTTAATTGAAGCCTTTTTGCACTTATTTTAATATTTAACAGCAGCTGCAGCCTTCAAGTTTAGTCCTGACCAAAGTGTAATACATCTGGCTAATTTTAAATGGGAAATACGCATTGCACTAATGAGCCTAGCGTTTAAAAGCGAGTCAGGATCCTCTGAATGACTGAGGCAGAAGAAGATTTTTCAGTGACTAAACTTTACCAAGGCATACTGATGAAAGTGGACATCATAAAACTTATCTGCGGGAGAAAGCCAATACTAAGACGAGGCAGGTCATCGAGTCATCAAAGAAATGTCAACCAGATCCGAACTGGAGTGTGTCTGTGGTTCTGGCGCCCACTCCCCGGCTCATATCCACCTCCGCGCCACCTGAATACCAAGCTGGACCCGTCGATACTGCTCTGCGCTGGCTCTATAGTCTTTTTAATGTCTCTCTCCTCCATCCGGACTGCTGCTCAGCCTGTTCCCATCAATGTTCCAACGGCTTGAGCTACGGCCCCCAGGGCTGTGTGGATTTATGCCCGGGCCCAGGCAGTGTCGTTGGGCTTGCCAAAGTGAGAGAGTACCCCGGGTCTGGAGCTTAATCAGACGACCAAGGCCATGCTCCGGGAAGCATTCGGCACAGAGACCAGTATCAAAGACTGATTCATGGAGGCAGAGTGAGGGGATGTACTGTATGTCTTGATGCGTTATAAACTAAATATAGTGTAATGTGAATATTTGACATTGACCTAATGTATTATTTGCTTTCCGTTTCTCATTAACTCTTAACCTGCCCGCCCTATTGTCATTATAAGCCACTCCTTTCCTTGCCATTTTCCAACATTTTTGAGAGTCTGATTAGATTGTAGCCCTTCCGGATCTAAAGGCATCTAAACAGTGTTAATTTTGTTGATGAAATATTATCGTCATGTTTTTCGTCACAAATATATTTTTGGGGACGAAAAGGAAACGGAAAGATAAGTAATTCATTGGGACTAAGACAATGGCTAAATTGATCAACATTTTAGTCAACGAATAAAAGATGAGACAAAAAATAGACCAAAGAACCAATGGACTGGATGGACCGCTTGCCTTAATGGGCCTCATTCATGAATATTTTCTTAAGAAAAAGTTCTTAAGAACAACTTAGGAGAAACTTAAGAAAAACTTAAAGAACAACTAAACACCAAATCAACTTTTTTTTGCTGACTAACTGTATAAATGGGTGTCTAATAGTGTTGCCTACATGTCTCCATAATTACTTTGACATTTTAGTGCACATTTGTAGAAATCTAACTTTTGTGCTTAAAACCGTCTGTGTGGCGCCCTCTCGAGGGTAAAATTATATGGGATTTGACTTTTAGAGTCTGTCACCTTATTGGTTTAGCCGGCGATGTGACGACACAGAACTGATGTGACGTTAGCAGCTCTGCCGCTGTGGGGAATATAAACGGCTCAGTCTCCCTCCGCGCCACGCAGAAGCCTACGGGCACGCCCCTTTCACAGCAGTTTTTGAATTTGGTGGATGGGCGGAGTAAACTTTGGAACAGGGGGTGAGTTGGTCTTTAAGTCTGACTCACGAAGCGTTCTTATGAAGACAAAACTGTTCTTAAAGAGAGATGATGTTTTGTGCGTAAGAGTCCTCCTGACTGTTCTTAGGATTTGTTCTTCCAGAAGAGCTCTTTCAGCTAAGAACAAATTTTGTGAATGCCCAAAATGTTCTTAAGTCGGCCTTAAGAACAAATTTGTTTGTAAGTTTGTTTCGTGAATGAGGCCCATTGAGCGGTGAGGAGAAGTTAACCGCACCATTATCAAAGTTACGGCGATGAAAAGACCGTTGTGGAAGAACACAACACGTTTGAAGAGACATCTACAGAATACCAGTGACTCAGTCAGTGACATTAGGTGACTCTGGCCTACAGGTATAACCCAGTCTGTAACATTCACATCTGTGTGAAGTCAGTGAGCCTGCGTTATACAGTACTGCAGAATGGTGTTGATGACATTAGTGTTTACAAAGACACTGTGACCTCCGGGCTCAGCGACTGGACAGTCAGGATTTGAACCCACTGAGGGTTCTTTCAGGGTTAAATTCCTTCTACAAAGTCCTGTTTGGGGGTGTCATTAGCTCAGTAAGTAGAGCACTTTAGGTCTTCCTTTTCAGTTTTGCACTTTATGGTAATTTTATTTACAAAGATAAGATAATGTTTTATGTTTTTTTGATTTAAGTGTTGGAATTCAAGTTATTAGCTGGGTGTTGGGTGGCAACATGTGGGTGGAGCCAGGTGAGACGGTACTTTAAATGGACAAGTGGGGGAGCTGTGGAGCAGTGGAAGTTACCTGGGCTTGAGGCCTTACAGTTTTTGACTGTGTTCTGTGTTGTCTGTACTGTGTAAATGGAAACATGTGGATTTGTGAATGCTCTGCCTGGTGCAAACTATTGTACATGTTTTGAGTGGACACATGCATATTGGTATAGATTGCAAAATGTGGAGCACTGCAACAAACATCTCAGAATCAAACTGAAAGATGAGAATGGATCGACCCTTTTTATTATGGTGCAGCTGGATTCAGACTTTGACTAAAGTTAACTTTTATTCCTAAAATTCTACACCTATTATCAAAATGCAATACTACATTTTAGAAAGTTGAAACATTGTTACGCCTTACATTCCAAGTCAGAGCTGCTCGTGGTATTTAGCTCTCCTTTGCTTCATCATCTCCCCAGACTTAGTACTCAGGTGAGAGCCAGAACACCTGGGTACATTTCATTACCGCCATCCCAGTGACAGTGCACCAAAACTGGGCATGACTCCCGGGAGATGAGCCCTCCTTCTGGAGCCTGGCCACCAGTCGCTAAGGCCTGCTCAGAGCTGGAGAAGATTAGGACACAAGCCATGGCTGCACATGGACCACACCAGGAGATTAACGCCAGCTGATCATCCAGGCAGTTAGAAGAGAAAACTAGACTTTCTACTTTCACTACTGGCAAAGGACTCCACCAGCTCACTGTGTGGTCTGTGTTGGTACTGTGATAAAAAAGACATGCGACTTTATGGGAAAGGACCAGTGGAAGAAATACTGTCTTTTGACTCTGATATTGTCCTTCACTGACTGCCGGAAGAAGGTAATACTTAGTTGCTGTACTTTTACTCAACTATATGCACTTGAGTAGCTTCTTGGAATAGCTGTATCCCACACACACTGTAATTATTTCAGTGATTCAACTTTTCTCCATAGAACTTCATAGGAAATTGTAACTTCAATGACCATTTTTACAATATGCCGACAGACTCCAAACTTTACAATTTTGTGCTTAACAATATTTTTAAGTTTTGAACCCCCAAAAAACAAGGTGAACTGTGATTTTTTTTTTACACAAATGTATGCATTTATAACTAGTTTACAACACAGGAGTGATGTGCTGCCATTGTTTGGTCCCTGTAAGGAGACGGGCAGCTGCGTTTTGTGACCCCTGGAGGTGACCAATAGAAAACTGATCAAGACCAATGTACACAGAGCTGAAATAATCAAGTCGCGAAGATATAAATGGCTTTTTCAAAGTCACAGGCAGGTAGATAGTCTTTAACCTTTAAGAGCTTTAAGATGGAAAAAGCCTGACTTGACAAAATCATTTACATGTCTCTCAAATTGAATTGACAGAGGAAAGAGGGCCAATGGCACTGTCACAATTGTCAAGGACATTTGAGTTTCCAAATATTACAATTTCAATCTTATTATTATCATTATTGGACAAAGTGGAATATGTTACAAAATACATTTTGAGGCAAGTATTCTGTAACTATCCACCACCAGTAAATAAAAGTATCAAGTGATAATAATAATAAAATAATAAAAAGTCCATTTGCCACATATACCTTCATTATAAGGGTCTCGTCGCTGCGCCCCTGGGTGCTGCTTCTGTTTCTTGGGGGGCCTCCTCTGTACTGCTGCCATGCTCATGTTACTGTCTGTGGACACGGGGCTTCCCGGCCGGGGGCCTGACGGAGTTATTTGGTATTTGCGTGCTGCAAGAAAAATAAAAATGTATTATGAGCTCCTTTCTCCACCTCAAGTTTCCCTTGATTCTCCTCAGTTGGACATAAGGCCCCATGGCCTTATGTTCAGCCTAGAGCCTGCATAAACAGGGCTTAGGTCTACTTTGGAGCTGGATGTTACGCTTCAAGTTATTCCTGTTCGTCCCAGTGGGACATGACCTAATGGGTCATTGGTTACAGAGAGCCTGCTTGAATGGGTAGACGAAGGCGAATGATTGTTAGTGTGGTGAATGCTTATGGGAGTCGAGAAGTTGGGTGCATGGAGGGTCTGTGTGTGTGTGGGTGAATATTCGTGGGGGCCGGGGGGTTGAGTGGGAGAGGGGGATTGGTTCTAAGTTGTAAGGCGCTTTGTGTTACCTTCTTGTATGAAAAGCGAAAAACACTGCACCCACCTGAGTTGACCCCACACTCCGGCCCCTGTGAGCTGGGGTACTTGCTGGCCACCCTGATGCCCTGGTACTCCGCCGCCGCCGCCACCGCTTGTGCGAAATCGGTATCGGTGAAGAAGGAGCCGTCAGAGGAGCTGACCGCGCTCGACCTGCCCGACGAAACGTTGTCCTCCTCCGACGCCGACCCCCAGCCGTTGATCATGGACCCCGTCACCGAGCTTTCCAGGTCGCCCATGCTTGAGGCCGGGGTCTGCTCCAGGCCCCTGAGCAGCAGCCGGCGGGGGTGTGAGGGGTGGGACTGGTGGGAGGGGTGCGCGTGTGGGGGGTGGGGGTGCGTGTGCGAATGGTGGAAGTGCATTTTTGCCATCTCGGCGTCCGTGTCCTCGCCCTCCTCGTCCTCCAGCAGGGTCTCCTCGGTCTCGTCCAGCCCGTCCCCCTCCAGGGCCAGGGGGCTGGGGATGTAGCTGTAGGTGTGAGACGGGGAGAGGGGGCGGGGCGGGGGTGGCGGGCTCATGCCCAGGCGTCTGAAACAAGAGAAGAGAATGAGTTCATGTTGACATCATTTAAAGGAGACATATCATGCTAAATCAACGTTTATCCATGTGCTAACGTTGTTCCCTCGTCAAACACAGACCTGGAGACATGTTTCACTTCATTCACATAGTTTTGAATTAATCCTGTTTGCTTTGGTCATTTCATGTTGGCTTCTTCTACATTTCTGCAGCTCTTTGTTTTCTACGTCCTGGTATAATAACGTCTTTGTTCAAACCACCAAACTGTCCTTCACATTTTTAAAGCTTATAAACCAATATTGAATCAGTTCTGAGTCGTTTCGTCTCATTTGAACACAGCAACAACACTGGAAAGTTGGGAGTCTGTAGGAGCTACTAAAGTGGACATGGTGTTGCAAGTGTAAGGAAAATGAATTTTGAACTAATTCAATGGAGAAATGTCAAATTAAGGGAATTGTGAAGTCAGGTCATTTTGTTTATATAAGTTTATATGTTAAGAGTATATTGTAGTATATTGTTTCACTGTTTGTTCTCAATTGGCTCATGTCTTTCTCCTATGCTGTATGTACATGCCTGTGCTGTTTAAGTGTACATAGTAAAAATAAATAAAAAATAATAATGTTAATTAATATGTATTGTTCCCCCTTTTTCTCTTAAATAAATAAATAAATAAAGTAAGAGATCAAATTGGCCCAAAATCTGAACAATGAGGAAAAAATGTGGCACGTGTACCACAGTTACTGTATGCACCCTTAGAATGAGGTCTAGCTGAATAACTATTCCATCAAAGGATTTTTTCTTCCCTGATGGTACAGGGTACATATTCCAAGATGACAATGCCAGGATTCAAATCGTGAACAAGCGGTTCAGGACATCATTTACACCAGGGATCTCCAACCAGCCAGGCCTTTCCAAGTAGCTCACCGGTAAAGGCTCTGATAGGCAATACTTTCTATATTTCTACATACGCTTGAGTTTCATTCAGTGTAAATATACGCACATCAGCAAGTGCATACTAGGCAGGTGGATACTACAGTGGACATGACCTGAGGAAGATCCACTGAGACCGTAACATTGTTATGATTAATACATGCAGTCTATTTGGAGCAAGTTTGCAGGATTTTTTCAATTTTCACTTTTAGTTATGAACAAAACATGTACACACATTTAAATGAATATAGCAAAGTAAAAAGAGGAAGCTACATTTTCATTTTCTTTTATTATCATCTTGGCTCCTAGAGGCCTAGTTACACATGTTTCTTTGACGCATAAGTAGCGCCCCACCATTTTTGTTATGCAAAAGTAGCTCACAGGGTAAAAAAGGAGACCCCTGATTTACACACACTACAGAGTCCAGACCTGTACCCCATTCAGACTGTTTGGGAGGTCACACTCCATCATCAATACAAGATCTATGTGAGAATGTAGTGTACCACTGATCTGAAATAAATAAATTTATCAAAACAATGCCAGAGCGAATGTGTGACATAATCCAATCTTTATGTCACACTTTCAGGAGTTGTGTTGTATTTTGGCAATATAATATCTCCATGAGCCTTAAAACACCTGCAACCCTGTAGTTTAGACCGTTGGGCCCCTGGATTTGCAGGAGGTAGGGCTCTGTCAGGTCAGAGGGTCAGGTCAAAATATAATGTAACTTGAACAAATTAAATGGTAAAAAACATCCATATGACCAAGAAAGGAAAACATGCACAAAAACGCTAATTCTGTTTATTTCTTAACCACTGGTTTAGACCTCAACAATGCTACATGTTGGGAAATGCAAGTGTTGTGATAATTAGTTTAGCAGGTCATATTTCAGTCTCTGCAAAAAGGAGAATAACCTGTATACGACAGAAACAGTCTCCGCGATGATTTTTTAGTAGAATGAAATATGCAATTTTGGCAACTTTGGCTCCATTCCCACTCTGAAAGACATCCCATTGAGTTTTACTTGGACATAGTGAAAAGAAGCCCAGAGGTTCATAATAGTTTTCAACAAGGTGGCCTTTTATGAACTTTTATAGACGATACATATTGCTTTTTAGTCACGTGACAGAAAATGAACAGTCTACAGCCGCAGTGAAAGGGTTCTGTGCAAGAAACAATCAGTCTGAAGTGACAGTTAGCAGCGCCTTCACTTGAATATTCACCATGTGTGAGTTCTGACTCCCCTTCTGTCTTTGAAAAGGAAACAGCGAACTGATCAAACTATGAATTGTCTTCAAGGTTCAAGGCTTTTTATGTCACACATAAAACTGTCAAATAAGTATCCAATACTGTAAACACACTTTTTTTTAAATTGTATTTTCCACACAAGAAAGCACAAAGAGGAGTGGGAAGAAGAAAATTGTATTCCACCTACCCCTGTATATCGTTGCTACAATAGTCATTGTTGCCTCCATTGCATTTTTAATCAATTGGTACTTTTGTTGTACAAGATATTTGCTTTTTAAGTTTCTATGTTAATCTCTCTGTTTATATCTACCCACAGTAATAGTTTAGTGCAGAGTTAAAATATACAGTATAAGACAAGAGTTAAGGCGAGACACTGCAGGCAAAACTTAATTTTTTTTAATGTTCAGGTATTGGTCGAGTTTGCTCTCTTAACATATAACCTTTCACCTGGAAACAAATGAATGATCTTTACAATCATCTTTACAGTAAGGAGTGTAATTATTACACTGAATCAACATTTCTCCATGACACTATGGGACATTGTAACTTCAATGACCATTTTCTCCAAATCCATTTTTCTCACATTGTGGCGACATCTCCACTTTAGCTCCTACAGACTCCAAACTTTAAAGTCTTGTACTTAATAATAATAATAATAATGCATTTTATTTCTTAGGCGCCTTTCTTGGCACTCAAGGTCGCCTCACATAAACAAGTATACATTAAAAACAGTTACAATACAAAGTTAAAAACAGCATAAATAACAGAGGACGGTGCAGTTGTGCTTACAGTGAGACAGTGGGTGCTGTCGAGGAGGACACCCAGACTCTTTACCTGAGGGGAGGGGGAAATGGAGGAACCGTCTATGGGAATGGAGAGATTGTTGATTTTATTTAGGGTGTGTTTGGTGCCGATGAGAAGGAGTTCAGTTTTATTGCTTAACTATATTCTGAGGGAATTTTCAATATTTAGTTCCTAGCTTGACTTATTGAGTTTTGAACCCCAAAATCAATCATCATTTTTTTCCACTAATAACTAGTTTCATTTAATTTAATTCAAAAAGTAAACAAAATATTCCAAATCCCCTTTGAAGTAACTAATATATCAACAAAATAAAACTATACATTTAAACATGGCTCTATCCATAATTATTACCAGCCCTCAAGCTATCGGAGATTTGGCTGAGGGGTTAGGGTGCTTGCCTTATAAGTTGTAGATAGTGGGGTCGATTCCCCGTGATGTCTTTCTTTTTTAACATGGGCCACACACATGATCTGGTGCATCTCCACAGCCAGCAGAACGAGTATCATACTAATTAAATGTAGGCTCTTTGTTATACACTTTTGTTTTACACATCGCTCATGTTTTTTCAGCACCTTCCTTTTGTTTGTCTGCTGCTCGCCCCGGCTGCTCACTGACGCTTGCATGTCTCCCGTGCCCTGCACCTTGGACCGTACCAACTTGCGCTAAACCAGAGGGGTTTTTTAACTTCTCATGGTATCTCAAACGCATGATGCGAAAGTTAATTCTGTCTCTTATTTGGTAGATTTACATGAAAGTGACATCAATCATGTCTGAAACAGCCCCAGGCTCCTGCTGCAGCCCAGTTACAGCCTATAGGCCTCTGACAGCACAACTGAGAGTGTGCAATATCAAATAAAATGTTCTCTGGCGGCCCAAAAGTGCGGCGGCCCACCGGGAAACGTCCCAACTCTCCAGATTACCCAGCACGCCACTGCTTGCAATACATTATTTCCTTATATTTACATCAGTAATACACAGCAAAAGCTTCATATCAATATCATTCTATTCCATTTTTGTCCCTATTCACCTGCAGTGTGTGGCCTTAAAAGTAAAGTCCTTGTGTGTGTGTGTGAGTGCAGGGCCTCACCTCCTCTCGTGGCTGTCGTGTGGGTCAGGGAGCATGGGCTGCATCTCCTCCTGTGGCGAGGGCGTCAGGGTGGCTGTGGACTGGTGGCTGTAGGACACTGCGGCAGGGGAGGACGCGGCCCCTCTGATGGGGGGTGTGGGGCCCCTCTCCATCTCCTCCTCCTCCTCCTCCTCCAGCTCGTCCGGCTGCAGGTACATGTGGGATGGGGGCATGGAGCACTGCATGTCCACGTCACAGCTAGACAAATAAAGGGAAGTTGTAAGGACTTGGCTGACTTTAACTAGATGTAGCTCTAGTGACGCAATGGCGCATTTCACGACGTACCGGGATGAATCCAGGAAGAAGCGGGAGAACAACAAAAACAGTGGAGAGCAGCTAATCGTCACTGTTTGTGCTCGCCCTGAGCTTTATGACCAATTAACAGAAATAGGAAGGACCTTATATTATAGAGACAGGAATATGAAGGACCTTATATTATACAGACAGGAATAGGAAGGACCTTATATTATAGAGACAGGAATAGGAAGGACCTTATATTATAGAGACAGGAATAGGAAGGACCTTATATTATAGAGACAGGAATAGGAAGGACCTTATATTATAGAGACAGGAATAGGAAGGACCTTATATTATAGAGACAGGAAGAGGAAGGAGCTTATATTATACAGACAGGAATATGAAGGACCTTATATTATAGAGACAGGAATAGGAAGGACCTTATATTATAAAGACAGGAATAGGAAAGGCCTTATATTATAGAGACAGGAATAGGAAGGACCTTATATTATAGAGACAGGAATAAGAAGGACCTTATATTATAGAGACAGGAATAGGAAGGACCTTATATTATAGAGACAGGAATAGGAAGGACCTTATATTATAGAGACAGGAATAGGAAGGACCTTATATTATAGAGACAGGAATAGGAAGGAGCTTATATTATAGAGGCAGGAATAGGAAGGGGCTTATATTATAGAGACAGGACTAGGAAGGACTTTATATTATAGAGACAGGAATAGGAAGGACCTTGCTTGTAGGAGGATCAGTGAGGAGATCGATCTTGAGTAAGTTACAGTTGTGCTAAAAGGTTTACATACTGGCAGAATGTTACTAACCATGAGC
>OMNZ01108637.1:12873-26675 GCA_900303255.1 Lesueurigobius sanzi
TGCCAATTATGAAAAAAAAAGATCAACTAATGGTGCATTCTTTTCATTGCGGTGACCAATATTATTGTTTATTGTCACTGTCCTAGTATTGTCAGCAAAATATACTTCTAAAACTGCTATTAAACATTGTAGTAGTACTCATTTATTATATTTCCGCTTCATGAAACGCTGGAGATGCAAGGAAGAAAAACAGCTCAGCCTTTGGGGTTAGGTTACTGCTGTATCTAAAATTGCGATGTTGATTCAATATTGATTAATGTTGCAGCCCTATTATGGAAACACAGCTGTTCCTTTGGCAAAGAATGATACGAGGCTCTTTCAAACTGAAGTCACTGAAGCTTGGATCATTTAATCCCTTCTTTTTATTTTTATTTAGTCTTTTTTTAGTCTATGAAAAAATCTGGACAATCTGGTCATAGTTTTAGTCTCATTAGCTAACTTTAATTTATCTGTGTAGGTTCTCAGTCGTACAGGAGCTGTCCATCGTAGACAAAGATTCTTCAGTCTTCATCAGTCTTCATTGCTATTGGATTCTGGTCGACCAAAATTCACCACTAGCCCATCCGTCCAAGGGAAATGGATCCTTCCTTTAAATTGGTTTTCTCCGAGGTTTCCTCAATTTTTTTACCATGTGATTTTTGTTTTTTTGGGGGTTTTTCCTCACCGTAGAGGAAGGTCTAAGGATGGGGGATACTCTAAGCTTGTTACTCTAAGTGATTTACTTATTCACGGGACATTACATCTGGTCGAGACATTTCATTCGTGTGTGACTTATTTTTGATCATTCTTGATGTCTGATATTGATTTGTTTTTGTCCACACCAACCTTTGAGATGACTTCTGTTATGATATTGGGCATTACAAAAATAAATTGATTGATTGATTGATAATGAACTTTAGATTAAGTTGGTTATAATCTACACTGATCCCTTGTATTTTATATGTAAAGTCATGACAAGAATTCATTGTAAAACCATAACATTTTATTTTAAATAGAGTGAATTCTTATCATCGGGGGGCCCCCAAGAGATCTCTGAATGTATGAGGGGGCCACGACACTCTCACGTTTGAAAAGACTGCAATAGATTGAATATCATATTATTAATTAATATTTTTAATGTTATTACAAGACTAGACAATACCATTACTATTTGTTCATCTGGCTGACTTTGCAAGAATAAGCAGAAATTGACATAGCACTCACTCACCGTATCTTTGTTTTACAGCCCCTTTGTTCTACAGCCCCTTTGTTTTACAGCCCCTTTGTTCTACAGCTCCTGATACAGCTCCTGATACAGCTCCTGATACAGCTCCTGATACAGCTCCTGATACAGCTCCTGATACAGCTCCTGATACAGCTCCTGGACTGTAACCAGTGGGCAGTGTGCATTTGGTCAATGCAGCCAAGCAATATGACTGAACTGGAAACTGAACAGCCTTGTAGCCAATCAATATATTACTTTTCGTTAGATGAATATTGAGGTTTCTGAAGCAGGGGTAATTGAACTATAGTAGGCTATAGAGATGGGCAAACTAAGGTCTGAGGGCCAAATGTGGCCCGCCTCGCTCGTCAATACGGGCCACGACATATGACCAATATGTGCTGGCTGAAAGGGGTGAACGACACCAGTGACAAAGAAAAACAATGCATAGCTCCGTTTTGTTGCTTTTGATTTGTGTATGCAAGGTCTATTTGAAAATGTTTGTTTAGTTTTAGGTCTATTTGAAAATGTTAGTTTGAAACCCAATATGGCCCTTATACATCAAAATGTTTGGCCATACTCCCTGTATAACCTGCTGTGATAGAAAAGGTCAAAATAAAAAGTTGCACAATGCAAAGAGCTCATTTTGCCCATTTCACCTAAACAATTTTCAGGGTGAAATTGTTACATTTCTCTATTATTATTCTCTATTATTTACTATAAATAACCCTTAAGACATTTCTACTTTTTAATTCGTATTTATTTTTGTCGAGTAGAAAATTGCACATGAACGCCACCTCAATCTCATATTTTCCACTGGAAAACTGGGAAATAATTTTGATACCCGAGTTTCCGAGATGAGATAACAGTTGATCATATGATTTTAAATGTCTTTTAGCTGATTTTTATTTAGTGTAGCCTACGTAATTTTACTTTTATGTTTATTTCCACTTAGGGTTTTAGCAAACAAAGCGGATTTAAGGCAGTAGTTGTTGGTTCTCACGCAATTTGACTCATTTGCAGCGTGTTCTAGTGTGTTTATCAATGTTTTATTCAACTTTGCTACGACCTTAAAGCACTTGGGAACTTGTCGCCCCCTAGTGTTGGTTCTGTGCATATGTTCAAATTCCTCTCACGAGAGTTTGTATTTTTGAAATAAATGTGAAAAAATAAAAATAATAATAAAAAATAATAAAATAAAGCACATGGGCCATCTTTACCATAACACATGAAGGCAGCAATAATGGCCAATTTCTGAAATAGCTTGGTTGCCATGGTTTCCAAGTGCATTTTTCAGTTGGAAGAAGGACGGTGGGACAAATTTCTGCTAAAGCTGCTTGATTTTACATTAAAGCACTGCTAATAATGTAAACGGTAGAAACGGGAAAGCAATAAACCTCACAAAAACTTACCTCACCATCAAAGCTCTAATGTGAGGTCAGATTTTGTGCAATATATTACTTTTCTTTGCTGCCGTTCACATTATTAGCAGCACTTTAATGCAAAACCAAGCAGCTTTAGCAGAAATGTGTCCCACCGTCCGTCTTCCAACTGAAAAATGCACTTGGAAACTGTTACTCCCTCGGAGTTTTAATCAAGGCTCAAATCATTCTTGGGTTTTCACAGACATTTATTCAGCTTCACACGTCTTCACATGTCCCTTAATAGCGATCATGCCGATAAAATGCCGTCAGAACTAAAGTAATGACACAAATAAAAACTTTAATTAACTCACAAAATAGTACAGATATTACATTAATCACAAACAAAAAATACCTCATTGGCCGCACACTCCAAGGAAATAAAGTTGGTTTCTTCTTAAATGTCTCTTAATACTTTTCTTACTTAGACGCTTGAGGTAGGTGGCTGTCTCCTCGTGTTGCTCTGTGTGCCACGCCTACACTATCCCCCCAGCAACGTAAATGAAAACGGAACCACAAAATAAGTTCCTCTCTTGTACATAATTGGAATAAAACAAAATATAATTACAAAACATACATTTACTGAAAAGTATTACTTATTAATTATGATCTAACGTATTTATATAATTATGTGTCTTTTAACTAACAACAAAAATTATGAAATAAAATATTTAAGCTTTGCCTTTGATGGCAGCTACAGAAACTATGGCAACCAGGCTATTTCAGAAATTGGCCATTGATGCCTTGTACTGACGTCATCAACATTCGCCCGCCGCCGCAGTCAGAGCATGGACCTTTCAATACATCAGTCCAGCATGGAGGAGAGCTCAAGAAGCTGTCAAGTTAGCAAAGGTACTATGCTTTTGAAGTTCATCGCTTGAGATAGTTGCCATCTTTATTCTCATCTTTATTCAGTCAACAAACCGATTTTGGTGATTGCGGCCTCGAGATGCTTTCCGCCTGTCTCGCCGTGGCAGCGTCGAGATCCAGGATCTGCTCCGCGCCGTGTCGCCTACAGACTGTGTCCTCCGCTTGTGCCTCGTTTCATTCTTCGGAAGAGGTGCCAATAATCCGTGTTCCCAAGTACATGCAGAAACGAGTCGAGAGCGTGAAGGACATTCGTGGCAAAAACAACATCCGTAACACCAAAGCCGGACGTCTGCTTATTGAAAGTAAGAACCCAGACCTAAGCCAGACTGCAGCGCACATTTTCGGGAAGTTTGAAAAGCCCGTGTTGTGTTCGAAAGGATGGAAGCACTATAAATCCTTTGGGGACTATTTTACAATCAACAAAATCAGACCAATGGCACCTTATGTTGCTGGCAGTCATAGGGAGGATGGGGAACAGACACAACTCAAGTTCAGCCACCTTCGCATATGTAAGGCTCTTGTTGATATATTAGAAGGGGGGAATGTTACTTATCCTACCACAGTTCAACTGCAGACCATTCCACAGGTCATGAAAGGTCATAACATTCTCTGTGCTGCAGAAACAGGAAGCGGCAAAACACTGAGTTATCTTCTTCCTATTATCCACAAACTTCAAATTGAAAAATCATCTGAAATAAATACTGAAGAGAAGACGATTCACACCTTAGTCTTGGTACCATCAAGAGAGCTGGCAGAGCAGGTTGGTGCTGTGTCCAGGATCTTATGCCGCCCGTTTGGGATAGTGACCAAGATCGTGGGTGGTGGTCGTGGTGTGGGACACATCAAGATGGTGTTCAAGAGGAATGTTCCAGACATTTTAGTGGCTACACCTGGAGCTCTAGTGAAGGCTTTACAGAGACGCTGCCTTGACTTAAGTGGCCTGAGATTCTTAGTGGTTGATGAGGCAGATACAATGTTTGACCCCAGCTTCTCAGACATGTTGCAGAACATCCTGACGAGTGCAAACATTTCAAGTGATCCAAGTGAGACACACGGACCAGGACATAAAGCCCAGCTGCTTGTGGTAGGGGCCACTTTTCCTGGTGGTCTCGAAGAGGTTCTCAGTCAAGTGACTGATCTGGCAAAGATGAGAATAATCAAAAGCAAAATGCTCCATTTCCTTATGCCCCATGTCAAACAAACTTTTGTAAGAGTTAAAGGTGCTGAAAAGATTTTGGAACTTCATCAGATGCTGAAAGTACATGAAAATGAAAAGGGTGCGGTGTTAGTTTTCTGCAACAAGTCGACTACAGTGAACTGGCTGGGTTATTCATTGGAGGAGATGGGGGTCGGACATGCACGTCTGCAGGGGGAAATGGCTGCTGCTGTGCGCTCAGGAATCTTCCATCAGTTTCAAAAGGGAAACACGGATGTGTTGATCTGCACGGACATTGCTTCCCGTGGTTTGGACACATCCGGGGTACGATTGGTTGTCAACTATGACTTTCCTGACAGCATTACTGACTACATCCACAGAGCAGGGAGGGTGGGGAGAGCAGGAGGTGTAGGAGATGGGGAAGTACTCAGTTTTGTTACTCATCCCTGGGATGTGGAGCTCGTGCAGAAAATTGAGACTGCGGCTCGTAAAAGAACATCTTTACCAGGCTTGGAAAAAAATATGTCTGAGCCAAAAACAAATGTCTAAAAAATGTATCATGCATAAATTATTTAAAATCGATTGATTATTCAGTTTTTCACTTTTGAAGATTTGCTATAATTAAGTTATTATTTTTGTGTTATAATAATATGTCATATTATGTTATAATAAATCATTTTTGAGGAAGTTGTGCAATGTGAGACTGTTTTTCCTATAACATATAAAGCCACATAAATGAAAACAGGATTGCGGTTTTATGATCAAATATTGTGTACTATAGAGCATTGGCCACTAGATGGAAGTGTTAGAATAGTTCACGGTCTCATATCTGTGTATTCACGACTGTTATAAATGTATATGATGATGTATATGATCTTTTGTAATTGTATTTTTTGTTTGAAGGCAGACTTACTACATTTTCTGTGTGAGTAGTATTGTTATTACAGTACATGTGGCAAGTTGGTTAAAAAGGCCGGTACAAAATATATATAGTAAACCATATGAGATTTTTTTTTTTCATTTGTAGTCTTTCTTGAGAGAATATAGTTGGATATTAATCCTTTTATTTGACTTGTCAAATAATCCCACAGACAAAGCAGAGGGTATTCGAGTCATGTAATAATATATTTTGATCTTTGCATTAGGGCTGAAACAACTAATCGATTAATCGTCAACTAATCGATTATTGAAATAGTTGTCAACTATTTTAGTAATCGATTAATCGTTTCTGGGATACACAGACTCAGACAGAGTAAGAGAGTACCTAAATAATCGTTAGTGACAGCCCTACTTTGCATGTGCCCTTTGACATTCAGGTTTACCTAGAAGCCACTGTGGAAGTTCTGCACTTCATCAAGGCACACTGATAGTTCTATGGGTCTGACCAGCAGACATTAGGGTCCGGACTAACACGGGGGTTGGATCAGAATGTCTGGAATTTAAGCTGTGATTGTCCTGCTGTGCCTGGGGAGCCAACATCTTTTAGCACAGCGAGACCCAGACCTAGTGTCACATTTCAAGCAACTGTAGCCCGACAACAAGCTTCAGTGCTAACTAATTACACAAACCCATTCCTCTTAACCTTTGTGTTGTTGCGTCTTGGTCACGATGATCAATCAGAAATATTGTTCACTTCCCTAAACCTTTAGCCTAATAAAAGAATGTTTAATTCAAGTAAAAAAAAAATATATTAACCAGATTACTACTTGAGAAATAACTTTCTTTTATTACAAATCCTGTTGACATGGTGTTAAACAGACTTTATCGGTCCACAAGGGCAATAGCATTGTCACATATATAGCTCAATAGTAATGGTAAGAATAAAAATGAAAGAAGAGAATCAGTCACCTCCACTATGACTGTATAATATATTTTCTTTGCACTGATTGGTTTTGTTTACATACATTTTTGCTTCCTTTTTAAAGTTTTTATTATTCATTATACATAAGAGATCTTATAGTATATAATTCCTTGTTTGCACATGTATAATGTACTTTGATAGCACATCCTGGCTATCTGCGCCCCCTGTGAGTTCTTAACTGCTGCAACAACTGAATGTCTCCATTATGAGATCAATAAAGTGTTATCTTAAATAGTAATAACAGTAAAGTACTTTGCACATATCTGGGAATATGTACACATAAGTATAAAAATATAAAAACAGGGCACTGTAAATTTACAGTAGGCTACATAAGATAGAAAAGGTAAACAAATATATAATAATGCATGGATAGCTGTTTTAAGTTGCTTTAAAATAATTTGATGTATTTGTTGATAATGTATAGCCTATATTTGTGTGTTTTATTTTTACATTCCCACTCAAAACAGCACTGGTTCTACTCTACTGCACAATGGTTCTAGTCCAGGTGGACTACAAATGCCCCCGGTCGGTTTTTAATGACGCATTTCCTCTACCCCACCGCTAGGATTATTCCCACTCCCCATTTACACACACCAACAAACACACGACACAGACCGCTGTTCTCCCACTATCCGGAGCCACTTGGACGTATCGCTTGTAGGCGGTGGAGGATAATTTTGTAGAAGCAGGACTGTTGGTTGACGTGCGTCTCCTCTGGAGCGGTGAGGTTGGAAATGCCCCATTGGATGATTTAAAGGTAGGTTTTACACTGCTCTTATCTTTTTCTTGCAGCAGACACCGCAAATCGGCGTGACCCCTTCGACCAAAGCTTGTATCAAAAGTAGGTGCCTGGGGAGTGAGTGCTGCACGGCGTGGTCTTCGGCCCTTCTGTGCCTACTGCCCACCACCTCGGGTTATGCGATACGCCTGAGCGCTGCTTTGAATGAATCCTACTAAGTTGCGTTGCAGCAGCACTCGGTGCAGTCAACACAAACTTGTGGAGCCTTTACATATTCTCTTCTGGCTTTGGTGACTTTCCTGGAGGGCCAGGTATTGCTACACGACAGTTCACCGGCTGTCTGGGTGTTTGCCTTCTCCGTGATGTACAGAAGGTCTTAGAAATAGAAATGAACATGTGATCTGAAGGAGGGTAGCTGTGTGCTGCTCCGGGAGCTGCTGGTGGATGTGAGGGGCCAGGCTCATGCACTCATGAGGAGTTAATGGGGGAACTGAAGTTGGATGGTAGTGGACACAGGGAAACTAATAGGCTCCGCCATGTTAAGCATGCTGTCCACCACCGGTAAATGTTACCAACTTTGCCAGCTTAGCCTACCATGTTTAGGATGGCATTGATATCGCGGGTCCATTGTAGATCAGCTTTGTATTTGTTATTGGAGTTGAAGATGCTCTCGTGCGTGTCGCCAACACGCCGGTGTACGTGCGTGGGGAGCATTTCAAAATACGAGTGTGATGCTGCTCATTTTCCCAGTATCTTGAGAGTCATGGACCATAGGATGTTTCATATACTGCCACACCCCTCTACACAGCTCCTTACGCACGTGAAATGTGAGAGTCACTATGTTCACATAGGCTACAAACCTTTGGATCTGTCATTGCTGGCTTGGTCCTTGATTTGGTAGTTTATATTGCTTATGCTGCAGGTAGTTGTTTACTCACAAAAACCGACTGATAAACCATGGTTTCCCCTGTGGATATTCGAGTCTGGTTCCCTCACTGTTGTAGTACTTAAGAGTGTAGAGTCCAGACCTTGCCTGGCTCTAGTGTGTGTAATCTTCTATGTTTCCCAAAACTGCTTGTACACAATCTCTTGGTATGTAATGTGGATCTACTATCTGTTATTGTTTTTGTTTTTTTAAGGCTGTTGTTGTGGATCCCTCACAACAACATATGACAATTTAATTTAATGCATATCCATCAAATCTGTTGAAGCAGCTGTGATTCTTCACAGAATAGTGTAATTGCCAGTTTCTGAATTAGCTTGGTTGCCATGGTTTCCAGTTGCATTTTTCAGTTAGAACATGGGCTGTAGGACAAATTCCTGCTAAAGCTGCTCCGTTTTGCATTAAAGCACTGCTAATAATGTGAACGGTAGAAAAAGGAAAGGAATATACCTGACAAAATCTTACCTCACCATCAAAGCTCTAATGTGAGGTCAGTCTTTGTGTTACTTACTTTTCTTTACTGCCGTTCACATTATTAGAAGCACTTTAATGTAAAACCAAGCAGCTTTAGCAGGAATTTGTCCTACCGTCCATGTTCTACCTGAAAAATGCACTTGGGAACCACAGCAACTAAGCCAATTCAGAAATTGGGAATTGTTTAGTAGTTACTGTATGTCCTGTGGCGTTTTGTTAATTTACATGGGGTTTCTTGTTTCTCTGCAGTTTCCTTTAAAAGCTGGTAACTATACCCACTTGTCTGTGTAGGTTCTCAGTTGTACAAGAGTTGTCCATCGTAGGCCAAGATTCTTCAGTCTTCTGTCATCTGTACTCTGTAGTTGAAGTGTTGGACATTTCGATCTTAGTCCAAAGATTGTCCTCAGCGAATAAAGACTTAAACACGTTTGTGGGTCTCTTACTTGTACTTGTATGTGTATATGTTTTTATCCAACTCTTTGAGAGATGAGCATTGATGTTCCTGAGAGGGAAGACACTTTTAAACAGTCCCCGTTTGTACTGTGGCATGCTAAAAATGCACCTTCTGGCATACTTTTTTTGTAACAGTTTGGTGACATGGTTAAATCTTGTGAGTGAGTGAGGGCTTTTAAAAAAAACACAGAATCGAGCTGTAAGAATTTCTGGCCTAGTTCAAGTTAACAATATCGCAGAATTTCACACTTTGTTGTGAATTTGCCAAGGCATGCGTAACCTTAAACGGAGTCACAAGACAGAAAATGGTCACCGGCTAAAAAGGAGCCCGTATTCCTGTCTTTCTTTGAATTCGGTTTTCTCCAAGCAGTTTATGTTTTGTTAAACTGTATTCTTAAAATATTGTCAAGGCACTGAAATTCCTTGCAGTGATGTCTAAATATTTGTTACCCCTCGCCAACTCTCCCCAGTCTCCCACCTCCTCCTCAGTGCTGGCTCGCCTGGCTTGCCTCCTACTCATTCCACCATGTGATTGTAAATGGCATCGCAAATAAACTGGTAATCTAGCTAGCTGACCCAATATTGCTTTTATACTCAGGTGTGGTATAGTTTTGGTGCAGGCCTTCACTGGCTGAGAGTCGGGAGGATGTAGCTCAATATTTTACTCTATAATTACATGGGAAGCAGAGTTTCCGACTTGGCTGTCTCATTGATCAGCCAGTGCCCTGCAGCAGTCTCCGAATGTGGGGCTGCTGCGCGGTGATGTCAGTCCACGCACCACGGATAGTCTGGTTTAAAAATACCAAAATTTTGTTGTCATGCTGAGCAGACTTGAGTTAAGTAGTTGTCATAGTAACACAACTCCTTCTGTTGTTCATTTACTTTGCGCCATTTGTGGAGTTAAAAGAGTGAGATATTTTCGAGCACTTGGCCTATATCAAAGTCACGTTTCTAACATTTCTATATTTCTTTGGCTGCTACAGATCGGTTGATGAACACGGCATAGGCCGTCTTAAGAATTGAATGTTCTGGGCAAAATCTGCTTTGCTTAAAAGTTGTCCATAAAGAGTAACAATAGCCAAAACAATATCAAAAGTGGAGAAAGGCTCAACTACTTTACTCGTCACTGCAGGTAACATGCATCAATAGTTTATTTGAGTGTGTTTCTTTGTTTGCTTTAAGGTTCTGGGAATTCACGTTTGTTGTTCGCAGCTATAAATTTACAGTATCAGAATGGTGCAAACATAAACGAGAGCTGTGGTGGACAGTAGTGGGTCGTCAGAGCCAGCTAGGTATTCTCTTCTAGCCCTGGCGAAATATGGTGGTTGATTTAGTTTGTAATATATTTGTGTAATATACAATTGAGGAAGCTGCCTCTCCCTGTACACAAACCCCTGTGTTGTAAAGCCACACATATGATTGGTAGCTGTTATTGGTAGCTAAGTCATTTAAGAGATGGCTCTGATACATACAGCCCTGACTGAAACTCTGGCAGGCCACTGGAGGAGCACCGTGTTCAACTCCCTGGTCACTTCTGGAAGATACATCTAAATATGCTTTTACATTTAAAATCTTTGTGTTGATCAGTATTTAGCTGTTTTGATGGAACAATCCAAAGCTCTGTCAGAACTAAACTTGGAACTATATTGTCCATTCACTGTTAAGTCAGTAGTAGAATCACTTGTAATTATAAAGTTAGTGTTTTGACTTAAAATCAAAATGAACGACCTGGTGACTCCAGCTGAAAAGCGATCTGTTCTAAAATGTGTTTCAGGTTGCAGCTGAGCTCTTCAGCTATTAGTGGACTGCATCTCTGGCAGAAATCCCTGCTGCCATGGTTGCTTGCTTGAGGCTCATGCCTCATAGTCACCAGGGTAGAAATGTAACCTAATCAGGTGTCTTTAACTCCTGTACATATAGGCTGGCTGCACTGTGACAGTCAGTGTGGCTCTGGCTACTTTTTAGTCGCACAACACTGGCAAAGAATGGCGGGACACTAGTTCTGCTCACATTAGGTCTCACCTCTCATAAAGTGTAGCGTTAAACAAAAAGTGATTTCTATGTTAAAGGACTGGGACATGGCTAAAGTCAATGTGAAATTATATTGTCACACTTGAACCTGGTTTAAATGTTAAAACACGTGTTTCCTGAGTATTTAACCTTGCCATTATTTGTTGTGCGTCTCGTATATCATGATTCCTCAAGGACCTTGAGACTCTGCATTTGGCGATCAATAATCCACTGAGCTGTAATTTACTTTATTTAGGACGTAGAGATATTCATGTTTGTTTTCAACATTATTACTCATCAGATGGATTTCGGTCTGGGTCTGACGTTTTGGTTTGTGAAAAGTAATCCTGTATTGGAATTCCCCCAGGAAGTGAGTGCGGAACAGCTCGGAGCTTCACGGAGCAGTGCTGAGTGAACACGCTGGGAGGGCTGCAATAGTATCCCACCCATCCACTCCTCCCCAGCCCTTTTCCAGCCTCAGGCATCAGTTCTTAGTTTTGATTTTGAATGAAATCGTTCTACAACTGTTTGGTTGCTAACTTGTATAAGAATTAAAGGAAGACTGGTGGCGTTCAGTATCCTTCACAAAATAAAGAATCTGGCATGTTCAAAGACCTCATTAAAGTGTAATAAATACTAAAGGCTTCCATCTGACTGAGATCAACACAATTATTGCAGACTCAGCCTAAAACCCATAAACTGTATGAAATGTAAAAGTTCACTTCTAGTTATAATTTTACTTCTGATTTCTGTTTTAAATTGAGTGGAACATGTTGAATTAGTTTAGTAAATTATCCTGTATATCATACATTTGTTTTCAATATTATGCGGCCCTATTGAAGTGTGGCTGTATAAGGCGAGACACGGCAGGTGAATAAGAAAAATAAATGAATTGCGTGATATCAATTTGCTGTACATTACTGACATAGTTTTCCATCATTTTATTTTTATTTTCAGACAAAACCTAAGCCAACCTTTTATGTGTTAAAACGGCCAAAATTGCCCACATTTCATTTCAGCCATAAATCTAAATAATGGATTAGATAGATTTATGGTTTTATTTTGTTATTGATAAGATGAGATAAGACTTTATTAATCTGACAGTGGAGAAATGGACTCATTACAAGAGCCCTTAGACCACGCAGGGGGTGGAAATAGTTAGCCATCAAAGAAAATAAATTTGCAGAAGGCTAATATTAGTAATAATGGAATAAACATCTCTTGTGTACAATGAATAATAAACTAAAAGTAAGGAACGTAGGCAAAAACTTCTTACGACTGAGAACCTACTCAAAATAAAAGTAAGCAAGAAAAAATATCCACAAATATTTGTTCAGAGGGGATATGGGATATATTGTTTATTTATTTTTAATATAGTCATTCATTATCTGTAAAAATTCCAATATCACCTTGTTTTTTGGGGTTCAAAACTCAATAAATCAGGCTGAACAAACCAAAACTGGAAATGGAGATGTTACAAGAGTGTAAGAAAATGCATTTTGAGGAAGTGGCATTTGAAGTTAGGGATGGTCCGATATATCGGTGCCGCAGATATTTGCATATTTTTCAAATACTGATATCGGTCCGATATGGAAAAATCCCTCGTCGATATTTTTTCCCAGTTAACTGTTGTTTGTCTACAGCGCACTTGATCCAGCTCAGAGCAACTGATCTGACTCGGGCAACAGTTAGTTCAAATGTGCTGAAATGAGTCATAACTCTTATAATTGAAGAATCTCCAACACAAATTCACTAAAAATGTCCCCAAGAGGAAGCAGGATTTTAACAACCAGCATAGTCTCAAAAGAAATCTGAGTGAACCAGAACCACTGTAACCAGCCAAAGTCATATTGCATTATAATTTTTTCCGATGATGAATTTAGGAACTTTACTCCATGTGAGTGGGTCTTGCTATTTATTTAAATGTTGATATTAATATCGGCAAATATTGGAAATCGTCCACAGCAGTGGATATATATATCGGATATCGATATCGGCAGAAAACTTTCATATCGGACCATCCCTGTTTGAAGTTTCCATTTTCTGTGTAAATCTATGGAGAAACGTTGAATAATGAGACACCTTATTGTGAAGATTTGGCAATTTGTTTCCAGGTGAAAGTTTATATTAGAATCAGAATCATTTATTAATGGCCACACAACAGAGTTGGTGGAATTTGTTTCCGGTACAGCACATCATGCTCACATCTCCTGTGTCAGTTACATACATACAGAAAGGTCACATGTATAAATACAATACAAACAGGTTACACTAGTGCAATGATTGGTTTAGATTCCTTATGGCTATGGGGAAAAAACTGTTTTTGAATCTGACTGATTTGGCTGATATGGACCTGTAGCGCCTCCCAGAGGCATGAGTGTAAACAGATGGTGTGCAGGGTGAGTGGGGTCTGAGGTGATTTTTATTGCTCTCTGTGTGATGCGTCTTTGATACAGAGTGTCTATGGATGGGAGAGTGTGACCAGTGATTTTGGATGATTTGTTTTGTGCGCGAGTGACTGTCCAAGTTTCCATACCAGACGATTGATGATGTTAGAATGCTTATGTTAAGACCTGTACCTTATTGTACCTATTCACCTTATTCAGCCCCGCCCACTTTTGTTGTCTAAGCATTTCCTGTTTGCCTTAGCACTTCCTGTGAGCTGGGCAGTGAA
>OMNZ01108641.1:0-31616 GCA_900303255.1 Lesueurigobius sanzi
AAATGAACGAAATTTGGTGCAAAATTCTATTTTGGCATTCCGATCAAAAAAGTCTATGACACCCATGCCATATTTTTTACGGTGTTGCCATGGCGACAGCCAGAATTCCCCATTGTATTATATAGGAAAAATTCCCAAAAATTAGCACCTTGCGCTTTTTTTACGTGTCATTCATACCGTAATCTAACATTGGGGGGGAAAGGGGCGCACAGCGCCCCCTCTGGCCAGGGCTACGGCGAGGGCCGTTAAATGCCGCTTGCGGCTTTAATTTTGTATTGTCATTGTGTTTCTGTCTATGCAACTGACTCTCCTGCAAGACAAATTTCTCCTTCGGGAGACGAATAATAAATGAATATGAAGCTGCATCAGTGGATAGGTCATAGCAAAAACAATGCACTTGCCGTAGTAATAACCATGTATCTGTTTCCGTCTCTCTACACAGGCTATATTTTTAATTCTGTTTTACCAAACTCCAAATCGGGCCAAGAATTCCCAATCCTCCGGCTACACTGCACTGATCAGAGTTGTAATAACACGTCCCACCCTGATTGCACTCTTTTAGCCCTTGAACCACAGTCAACTCACGCCCTACTTTTGTGATTGTGTGGGATTTAACAAACAGTGAACAAACGTGTAAAGAATGCTGGGTGGGGCAGCATCCCATCCTTTAGAGGAAAACAGATTAAGAATACGGTGAGATATTTTAAGATAATCCACTGAATTTTTCAGTGAGTGAGATGTCATTTCCTGGTTAAATAAAGGTCAAATATAAATATTTATGAATGAATAGTTACAGATATTTTATAGACATATTTGGCATAAATTAGCACATCCTGACCCTAGTCATACTCATTATTTGATAGGGAATGTGAATCTTATTTGGCTAGCGTCACATGACACAAGTTACCCAAAGCAGTTCATACAGGGGGGCTCGTTCACCTCAAATTAGGACCTAGTATGAAGTTTAATGTAGGTGATGATAAGCTACGTTTATATGGTCCTTCGGACCTCAACCATTTACTCACACACAGGCGGTGGGTGAAGTGTCATGCCCAAGGGCACAACGACAGTCTGCACCTGTATAAACCTGGACACACACTAGAGGATTTTTAGCCATATTTTTAGTCTGAGAAGGCGTGGCTCAATAAAATCTGCGGTGGGACTCCTCATGTGTGTGTATGTGTATGTGTGTGGTCTGTGCACAGATCTTTAGTCTCAAAAGAATAGAAATCCTCGATTGTGGGCACCTTAAGCCGGGATTCGAAACCCCAATAGACCCATCATGACGATCCGCTCTACATCTCTGCCACTGTTGCCCCATAGTAGGATAGATAGAAGGAATTGAGAATCTAGAGCTTTTGTAGTTGAAGCATACAGTATATTTCTCAATATTATGGATTTACAGATGTAAACTAGATAATTAACTTCGTAGGCAAAAATTCTTCAGTCTGTACTCTGTAGTTGAAGTGTAGGACGATTCGATCTTAGTCCAAAGATCGTCATCAGCTACTAAAGACTTGCGCACACTGTGGGTCTCTTAGGAGTGAACCAGGAGGAGTAACCTCTAAGTCCCTCCTCCCTTGGTGCTAAAAGCAGGAGAACATCTAGCTAGGGCTGAACGATTAATCGCATTTGCGATTATATCGCGATATTACACAACGCGATTTGCATATCGCAGAGATTGTTTTAAAAGGAAGAAATTCCACACTGTCCAGCAGAAGGCACTGACACTGTCTTATGGCCATACCACTTTTGCTCTCTCCTAAAAAATTAATTATAAAAGCACAGATGGAGCTAAAGGACCAGCTGAAAATATCATTTATTTTCTAAAATGCACATGGATGCAAAGAAATCACATCTGAATTAAAAACAATTAAACTGCAGGACTTTGACTCCCCAAGGTCAAAAGTGCAATATTTCTGCAGTCACTTTAAATGCTTAAAAAAAATAATTGGCTGGCCATATTCCCCAATATTATATTTACATTTATTTTTTGTTGAAATCGTTCAGCCCTACAGGATGGGCAATTCACTGAATAAAATTGGAATTTCTGAACAATATGAACAAAAGGGTCTACTGGGACCAATGCGATCTTTGGACTAAGATCTAAACGCCCCACACTTCAACTACAGAGTACAGATGAAGACTGAAGAATTTTTGCCTACGATGGACAACTCCTGTACGACTGAGAACCTAGACAAATAGATAATTAACTTTCTGTAAAGGCATACATTCTCTTCATTGTCTATGAACTTTTATATATGTTCATAAATAGCACAATAAACATTGAGAGCCTCATAGGTCTGCAGTTGCTGTTGAGGTCTAAATACTTTTAATATTTTTGTTTTAATTTAATTTAATTGTAATTTAAATGGAATATAAAAAGCAATCAATGTAGAACTTTACTAAAATAACATAAATACACATGATTTAGAATTGTACTGCTTCAGAATAAAACTGTAATAATTTGAAAATTCTCTGAACTTGCTGAATATTTCATACTGTAATATTCCATTGTGTGATACACCATTAACCTGCTGGACAAATGTTATCCCCATGTCAGTTATACAACTTTCTCTTTAACATTTTCTTACAAACTAGTTTGATGATAAACTTCTTCTCTGGTACTAAACTGGTACATCATTAAACGCAGCAAAAAACCAACCGTGGAGATGCACTGGCCGGAGGCGAGTAATACTCACTAACGTTTACTCACTAACAAGTACATGTACAGTACAGGCCAAAAGTTTGGACACACCTTCGCATTCAATGTGTTTCCTTTATTTTCATGACTATTTACATTGTAGATCCTCACTGAAGGCATCAAAACTATGAATGAATACATGTGGAGTTATGTATTTAACAAAAAAAGGTGAAATAACTGAAAACATGTTTTATATTGTAGTTTCTTCAAAATAGCCACCCTTTGCTCTGATTACTGCTTTGCACACTCTTGGCATTCTATCGATGAGCTTCAAGAAGTAGTCACCTGACATGGTTTTGCTTCACAGGTGTGCCTTATCAGGGTTCATTAGTGGAATTTCTTCTTTATCAATGGTCATGAAAATAAAGAAAACACATTGAAAACACATAGAATGAGAAGGTTTGTCCAAACTTTTGGCCTGTCCTGTACGTCAATCTACCCAGGGGTTACAGGTGGAAATTAGCTTTTTGTGCTATAATCTGGCACCGAGCATCTTTCCTGATTTTGTCTTGGTCAATGTGCTGTTGTGCACTGTCCCTGTACAAATAAAAGCATACCATACCATACTTGAGTAACTGTACTCACTTTAATGAAGTACCTGTACTCTTACCTGAGTAATAAAGAAATAGTTACTTGTTCCACTGTGAGTAAGTGGCAAAAGTTAATTTTGATGTGTAAAATACATGTAGTTTATGTTTTGTGCACCTTTTTCTGCATTTTTTATGTATTTTTTTAGGATTTTTACATTACTTTAAGTTTTGTTTCTCATAATTTATGTCACTATTAGAACATAAATCACACTTATGCTCAAACAATTACTCAAATTTCTCCAAGTACTTTTGGCTTGAGTAGCCTAATTAATTGGATCACTACTTTTCACTTGTACTTTAGGAAATATATTTATTTATTTTCATCATTATGTAACGTTCCTCTTACTTGGGTAAATATTTTGGCTTCCCATCTCTGACGCTGACACAACAAACCCAATAACCATGTACGTTTACTGGTTTCCTTTATCGATAATACCTCATTCAGACTAGCCCAGCTGAACGCAGCACAGGTGGGGCGGTATATCATCGGTGCCTGTGCTATTTTGGCACCGAAGCGGCACTGTCTGCTGCTGGTAGCCTCTCTTGCTTTGATGTAACGCTGTGGCCTCGTGGTGCTATGATGTTGTGGTTGAAGCTGCCCCGCGCGCCTCTGACTTCTGTCCAAACATACGCGCACATGAAAGTCCTCCCCGCTCGCCCCCCCAGTGAATGAAGCTTTGTTCCGCAGGAGTCCGGCAAACACTCAAAGAGCCAGAATCAGCGGTCGGTCCCTTTGTCTACTGTTTGCTCGAAATATAGCGAAATGGATGAGAATGAGAACTTGTGTAATCATCGTGTTAAAAGAGATTTTGCAGCAGCGAGGAGAAGTCTGGAAATGTTCAGTCACTGTAACAGATGTTAAACTATATGACATAACCAAGCACTGCGCAATTGATCAATTATTTCAAGAATTCGCAAGGTTGAATAGATTAGAAGATCAGATCCTTTCTTTTACAAATGTCCTGTAAGAGATTTTAAATATTTTCACTGTGATACTTTGTGTAGCCTTGATATTCATACCATAACACAAGAATAGCCGGCTTGGTTTCAATATGCCTTGACCTAATTAGGCTTTCAAGGGGAGGAAGATAGGCAGTATCTCCTATAAGAGCAAGGTTGCTGTGACTTGCATTTCTGTATGAATGCAGGAGAAGTTCGTCATAAGCAGGTCATATGTTTCTGTCTCCCCCGTGTGACTGCGTATGTAGAGCTTTATCCGGAGCAGCTCTGAGCACAGGCAGCACATCTGACCTTGGGTTTGTGCAGATATGAAGAGGGGAGGGAGTGTTAATCTATGATAATTGCGGGGACAATAATGATGCGCCCCCAGTGATGCATTACAACTCTTTTAAACAAAAGAGAAATAATTAAGACTGCGCGGGGAGAGGTGGGATTATAGTAGATATGATCTTGTGCGGCATAATACAGATAGTTGGAAAGCTAAGATTAGCTGCAATACAAGCAAGCACAATAAGGCATAAAACAAAATTATTTAGACATTGAAAGCAGTGTTAATTTCGTCAATTAAAACATTTTGTCATAATTTTAGACTAAAACTAAATTAAAGTAGGTAAATGAGAGTAAAACTATGACTAAAATCTCCAGATGTTTTCGTCGACTACAAAAAAACTAAATAAAAATGAAAAGAAGGGACAAAAATTATCCAAAATTCATCTAGAAAAAGAAATCAAAATCTGACTGATTGGAATAACATTTTAATTTAAATCTAAATTACAGGTATATTGTATAGCTTGATACAGCTAAAAACTGGTGAATCTGTCACATGGATGGCACAGGAAAGCAGTAGACGCACAGATGAGTCGTTTATCTAAACACAGCAGCAATGAGTTATTCACACTTGAGCGGTGTTGGTTCTCAGAAATGCCTCGGGTCAGATGTCACATACACAGGAGACTGCCCCCCCGCCCCCCGCCACCTGGACTTCACTATCTCTCCACACAAACACACACATCCATGTGACTTTAACTCCGACACTTTCCGTGTACAACCTGCGCTGGTCCACCGGGATCCTGCAGCGGAGACTAACAAGGTTCGCTCCCAACTTTTCATTAGCAGCAATAACACAGCTCTGCTATTGATTTAGGTCGCTTTATGAAAGGCATCATAGGCAGTGCTCAAGCTGCATGAACACATAGAGCGGCCTGGGAATGTTCATTTAATCATTCCTGAGCTCAGCATCTTACAATAAAGTCACAACACAAATCACAAGGGGAGGCTGCAGCAGTAGCTTTCAATATCCCTCTGTTTTATGAAACGCCAATCGTTCTGCAACACCAGCAGCTCAGAAAAAGCCAATTATGTAATGTATGTTCAACTCAGCCTCCTTTCTCTATATTACATCACTCACAAATACGTTTTGTCAGTATCAGTTTGGACTAAGTCACATCTGCTAGAGAAAGGAAATGGATTTATGTGGTTTGTAGCACTAACAGATTTATCTGGCATATATTATCCTAATCTGATTTTACATAGTGTAATCCTATCCCCAGCTCTAATCCCACAGTCAAATGGCCTAATCCTGTTTCTGCATGTGATTATTGCTGGTGGTCTTGGCTCACGTTTGAATAAGTAGCTTTATGAGTGTTTTGTGCCATGATTATTGTGATATAATGAGTAAAATGTATAACCTGCAATGCAATAGACCTATTAACCTCTTAAGACCTATAGACCCCAAAAATGGCTCAGCACTTTCAAATAAAGTTACTGACGTACGTGTTTTATGTTTTATGTGGAATTATCCATTTCTGTTGTTACTTGCTACACCACAAGGAGGGAAATGGCCTTTTTGCGGGAAAATGTGTGTGTTTCTTCAGGCGGAAATTAGAAGAACAACCCTTTGCAACCTCATTTTATTGTGAAACAACATCATTTATTATTATTTCACGTCCACCGTCTTCCCTAAACTCTACCAAATGTGTGGACACCAAGATTAGCCATGTGCACCTATGATGTAGATAAATGATTTTTGGAGACAAGGGGCTTTAGAGGTTAAATGGCCTTATTGGGGTCACAAAAATTAATACAATGTAATTACAATTTAAACTATACAGTAGGTGGCACAGTTGTTGAAGACAAGGGCAAAAGAAGAGGGCACCTATCATAAAACAACAGGATTTATAATAAGAAGTTTAGTTTAGTTTATTTATTTAAAAGGACAATGTGCTACATTAGAAAGATGGCTGCGCCAGATTTAGCACCATGCTAATTTCCATCTGTAGTCCTTAACAAAACAGGCACCAACATTTCCTTCCCTATAAAGACACCATACATTTGCCACTTTGAGATGACACAGAAGAAACAATAAGCATATATCCCAATTGAATAGCGATTTAAATGGCCACAAATTCGCAATTAGGAATTTAGCAAAGGCTGCAATTATTTAGTTGAACATCCCATCCCTACAAGGTCATATTGTTTGTAAAAATGTGCCAACCTCTTGCTAAGATTCTTGTATTTTAGTCACTATTTAAGTGTTAAGCCCTGACACACGCTTAAGTAGAGTATCAATTTGGTATTTTGTTCGGTACAACCAAATAAAGAGTGAAGCGTTGCTCACTTTCCTGAGAACGGGAAAACCCTAATTTAGACACAGATTGGACAGGCCCAGACATTCTGATTGCGCAGGAATGCACTTGAGAAAAGAGAGCTGGGTGGACAGATATCAAGAATGTTTTTGCACAGACTTAATGACTTCCAAGAGCAGACACTGCACATCTTTGCTCCTGGCTCTAAGTCATTGCTGCTTCAGATGAGGGGTACAGAACACTTTGATGGACCTAACAGCTGGAGAGAGGGAGGGGCCAACTAAAAAGGTGCTGAGAGAGTATAAGTATAAGTAACACCGCATGCCCTCAAGCACCACTCTCACCTGTCTGATCCAGAGTAACAGCATAGCCCTGACATGAGGACAGTGTGAGGGCTCTGGAAATAATGCAAGTACTGGTAGAAGCAGCAGCCGTCTACAAGGGTAAATGTACTGCTATCTATAATATGTGAAAGTGCCAACAAAAGGAGAACAGTAGCAATAACAACAGCTTTGAGGGACACATGCTACCTGTCACTTTTTGAAATTAAACCTGCTTTATTTTCCTTCAGAAAACAGACACAGTCAGTTTTATCAGCTGTGGTTTTAGTTTCAGCACTATACTACGTTGCAAACAAGAATTTGTTAACATTTTTAGGCTACCAGTGAAGACACATACAATTGTACTTCATTTTTATCAACTTGAAATGCTTTTTAATTTTGTTTGTTACAAAAATATGCTTTGTTTTCGTAGCCTTAGAGGTATTAGCTCCTCTGACTACTACCTTTAGCTGCAAATCCGGCAAATCCTCTGACTTATTGAGCTGTCTTTTTCTGCTGGCTCAAGACCAAATGCTCTCACAGCTTTGCTCCATTTGCCCCTAACAAAAGAGCAATGATGTTAACGTTATCACATGTTTACTCAAATGGAGCAGCTCAATATTAAAACAAACAAGAGTTAGATTAACTTATCTAACTCTGTGGTTGTGTACACAGTAGCATAGCATGGGAGAGGCATGCAATATATGTTTCCAAGAAAAAGTGCAGAAGCAAAATACTGTAAAAGACTTTACAAATACAAATGATAGTTGAAATGTCTGTTTTGCCAATACTTCTTTAACATCACGATAGCAACAGCTGGTGCCACTAATACAAGTACTCCTCCTATATACAACTGTGATATTTCTGAGAAGTGTTGCATTCACAGGCATTACGATTTGAGAGATGGAAATATGGATTGATAAACTATATAATATAAGAAAGCCAGGTCTAAACCAGATTTAGCAGGTTTTATACGGACGTGGGATATTTTGTTGTACATCCTAAACAACTGATTTTTTTTTTTTTTTTTGCTAAAAAATTTGTTAATTTAGCAAAAATTTGTCAATTGTAATTTTGATTCAAATGCAATGAATTTTGTAGCCTGGCTTCCATTACTGCCAGGATTTTTTTTAAGTCAACAATCTAGCTCCCTCCCCCTCCCCTGAACCGACCCGAAGGCCCCACCTCATTCCCTGACTGTGCACGCGCTCACACTCACTGCTGAAAATAAAAGAATAAAAACAAAGCATCTACTGTATAGTTCTATAATGTGCAATAACAATATTTTGATCTGTGTAACAACATCAGTGTTTACAATACCTGCAATTATGTCACTTTATCAATCACCTGAATGTAGACCGTTATTTATTATATATTCATCTGCACTGCCAACTCTGATACAGTATTGGATTCATCTTTATTACATCACGTCCTGTTTTTGTTCTTTGGATATTCTTTCCTCTATAATGTTTGCAAACGTATTTTCTTCTTTGATGGCACATTCCCTGTGTGATCTTATCTTAAGAGCTGTTGTGACAAGTATCTTATCTCTTGATTGACAGGGTTCAGTGGGAAACTCCTCCCATTGGTCAAAGTTATGGCAACAGGGATTCTGTTTAATCGCTGCGATCAGCAAAGGGAGGGACTTTAGAAAAAATATAATTATTTTGTATTACTTACTATTACTTACAAAATTCCGGTGAAACATTGTACACACTCTATTAAATTTGCAATACATTTCCACTTCGAGACTATCACTTTAACCTGTGCGTGAGTTGACATGCCAAAGCAAGCACATAGTGGGTGCCACGGCAGTAAAGATTGTATCAGTTGTATAAAAGGCTCTGTGTAGTGAAGTGATGGCGACGGCTGACACTGAGAAGACACACACACTGCAATCTCCCATCACACGAGCCCCCCACACAAAACCAAGCCTGTCTGACAGGCACAATCAAAGCAGCCTCTCCGGTCAACACTGGCCTTCATCCAAGACCAAAACACCAAGATTAATAACTACTGCTGCAGACAAAGACAGAAGGGTCTTAAAAGCTACTGTGGCATGATATAGACTCTGCTAATCAAATCATCCTGTCTTAGTCCCTGCAGGAGCGAGACATTTCTCCGCGCAGATGGCTCGAGCTTTGTTAACAAATATATCATCTTTCATTGGAAACTCGATTAAGATTAATATTAAAAAAAGACAAATGGCAACAATGTATGATTTAACATAAGTAGTGACATATGTCTGTGCGTATCTGTCCTTTGCATATTGTATGATTCATACTAATGCACACTACATGGGAAGCTTCCAACTGATAACAGGGACAACAGAACAATGGTGCTATTAGGTTACATGTAAAACTATGGTGCTTTTAGGTCACATGTAAAACTAGTTGCCTCAAAAGTTCCTTGTCACCTCGAACTACTTTCTAATTGTTGAGTTTTTCTTGCTGCAGAATTTGGCTCAAAGCCTGAGAGCAAGCAATGTGAGGATCACACGTCTTTGGATTCCACACGCCCATCTGTGGCTGCAGACAAACACAGCGCTCGGATTGTCTGTGAATGTGGCACAACAACGTTAGAGGTAAAAGTCAGATGCCTTTGCTCTACTTCAGGGGCATAACTGAGCCCAAAGGAGTAATGAGGTTCATCACTCTTGCTGCTTTTTAAATTCAATTAGAGCATTATTATCTATTATTACAGTGCACTGAGGTGAAGAGTGTAACCAAATTATGTACTTACGTAGGAGTTTACCTAAATAACATTTCTCAAGTTTAAGTTTGAAGATGATACGTACAGTTGTGCTCAAAAGTTGACATACCCATGTTTTGGCCATTTTTCATAGAATATGAATGATAACACAACAATCTTTTTCCCACTCATGGTTAGTGGTTGTGGTCAAAGAACTGAGTTTACGCTTTTGAAATCATAATGAAACAGAAACTAGTCAAATGTCCCTGATCTAACGTTTACATGACCTTCAGCAACTGCCAGGAAAATTCTCACTTCAGCTGAAATACAGGACTCTCTGGCAAAATTGGACTGTCTGAAAAAATGTTTCAAGATGCACAATATGTAAACTTTTGATGAGGGACATTTGGCTAGTTCCTCTAGTAAAGCATATTTACAATAATATTTACAATTTTTACAATAAATGGCTTCATGCAACCACTAACCATGAGTAATACAAAGGTGTGTTATCATTCTTATTCGATGAAATGCAAAAGTTTGCATACTCTGACTGCCAGGGTATGTAAAAGTTTGGCTTTTACATACCCTGGCAGTACTTGCTAACGTTAGCAAGTACTTTCAGCACTAAGAGAGGAGGGGCCTAGACGCTGACTCCTCCTGCTGGTTCACTGCCTCTATAAACCCACAGCGTGCTCCAGGCCTTCAGTAGCTGATGACGATCTTTGGAGTAAGATCGAAACATCCTACACTTCAACTACAAAGTACAGATGAAGACTGAAGAATTTTTGCCTACGATGGACAACTCCTGTACGACTGAGAACCTTCACAAAAATACAAAAATGGAGGAATCAGGATTACACCATGGGTCGATGCTTCAAAAGACTATAATTAGAATAAAGTTTTATCACTGCCCTCCACTGACGGGGTGACGGCAAAGCCAAATAAGCATTACCCTTTCAGAACCTCTGGCCATATGCTTGCACAAAACGTGTTAGTTTAACTGCCCAGAGCGCCGCCGTATCATTTGTTTGAGATCATAAAACACGGCATGAACTTAGCAACATGGCTAATATTTACTCCGCGAGTGGTCTGGTTTGTCTGCTGCTCACTGTATGTGTGAGTTAGTGTCTTTTAACCTGACTGAAACATCAACACGCTGCCAAAGACTGGTCCACGAAAGCGAGAGCAAAGGCAGACGGATGTGCAGGCGGAACGGAGGAATGACCGAGACACGTGTAGATTAATATGTGCTTTATATATACACCCCTTTGTAACTGGAGGAATTAGGATTGTGCAGTTCATCGAAATTGCAATCTCAACTTTGCTCAATTATTATGAGGTTTAACTGAATATTTATTTGGTGTTAATACATACAAGAAATACTGACTAGAACATCGGGATTGATCGTTGTGAATATATTTTTTGTCATAGTGCCCAGCCCTCGAAGGAATGCCAAGTGGCCATTTTCTCAAAAGACGTGATTGCAAAGGCGCGCCATCTAGCTGGAGGAAAACCTGTTAAAGTTATTATCCAAATTAAAACACATTAGTGAGAGCAGTTGTTTAGGGCTGTCTGGCATATTTTTTTCTTACCAATTGCGCATGGCCCCAAGACACCAAGTTAAATCTATACAATAACAAATGATCCTTTGACAGGCCAAGCACATTCATTTAAAGTGGATGTCTGGGAACAATACAGTTGCTAGAGGTTGCTGCTTACCTATTCTTGAATAAAATACACTTTTTTCAATTAAAATTCTGAATGAATTTGAAGAATACGTGCTTAGATTGTGCTCAGTAAGTAAGTAAGCATTACTATGTATTGCAACTGTTGTGCCAGTCCACTACCGAAAGTCTCCTCATTTGTGTGGTTAGTAGGGCGAAATGTGAACCATCTTGTCTGGTGGTGGGTGTGGCCTGGTTTAAATGAGCCAAAGAAACCAGACTGAGCGGGAAATCAAGTAAAAGCAGCCACCAACGACACTGAGAATGGGTGGAGAAAGAAAACAACTGCGAGTCTCGGGGAAAAAAAATACAGCCTACTGAAATAGACTCGCATTAGACAGTTAAAAACAGATTGCAAAAGTGGGTGGAGCTGAGGCGCGACACTCCAGCGTATTCAAGCTTGTATAAACTGAAGGGTTGGGCAACTCTATTGAAATCTGATCATAATTTCACTGAGTAAGCAAGTAATGCATGAGAAGGTAAAGTTTAAACAAAGGAACTCACATTTCGTGCCAGATTCTGGTGCAAGTAAAGGCTATTATTGTATTGCTACAACAAGGGATGCACCGATCCGATTACAATATTCCACACATCCAATACTGAACCGATATTTTTACCAACTTAATCTAATCAAAATACTGTGGTTAGCAGCCGTATGCTAATGCTAGCTTCAACCAAAAAGGCTGTGGCTGAAGCTATGACTCAGTAGTTTGACAAATACGCAGAAGTCGCAGATTAGTTTATGATGCAATTTCTCTATATTAATATAACACAAACCAGTTTTTCATTCACTTCAAAAACAATAAATATCATCTACGTAAAAGATTTTTGTGTTATCATTCAGTCTATGAAAAATGGCCAAAAGATAAAAAGGGTATACACTTTTGAGCATAACTGTATATGAAGAGTTAATTTGCTAATTTTTATTACCATTTAAGAAAGGTGACACCAGTAAAACAAAAAAAAGTGGCTTAATTTTTCTGAAGGTCTGGCTATGAAAAACACTGCTACACAAAGAGAAAATGACAAGTATACGTTGATTTTTGTCAATGGCACTATATCTGTATCTGTAATATTGTTAGTTGTTTGTTGTCATTGGTGGTGTTAATTATAGTGTAATACCAGCAAAGTGGCATTTGTACATAAACTTTTGGCAGAAATTTTTATGCTTATCCAAAAGGATTCTGTAATCCACTGATAGAACTGGGATTTGAGCAGTAATCACATTCTACCACAACATGTGGCCAAGGATCAATAATCATCACAAAAAAGCCAGATTAGGGAAAGCTTAATATTAGCAATACTGATATAAATGTGTCAACAATGTTCATGTGAAATGGATAGCTAAGAGACCACATACGACTATCACACAGCATGATCCAACAGAAATAACCGTCAAAGCTTATCAATGGCTGCACTGCACAAGTTATGACCAAAAAAATAAAGAAAAAGCCACCAATTTATTCATGATTTAGTAAGTGTATACCATTCAATTCATGTGTAGCTCCTGTTTTTCAAATGCCTTGGATAAATGCCCACTAATAAACGCACATTAAGTCAACCTCCAGCCTCTACTTTGCTTCAAATATAAGCAGTAGTTTTGCAATGACCTAAAACGGTCTACTAGTTAACCATTAATAGGCATGGAGCTCACTTTAAAAGCAGGGAGTCCAGGCAGCCATTATCCTTCTCCAAATATTTACCCAGCTTTGACATTGCTAAGCTGTCTGCCCCGTGCTCACCAGATACACAGACCACAGGCAGAGGACTGGGACGCTATGGAGGGGGGTTAAGGACAAGTTTAAGGCCAAGACATACAAACCCAAGGTGCATTTACGCTGCAACGTTTGCACAGAAAACGAAAGCTATTAAAAGTAAAAATACAAAAGCACTAGTAAAAGTTTTACGACTCTTACTGCTATAAAAATCAATATGCTATGATCATGTGGCCATGGGAGTAAAAAGAAAAGGTGTGAATACTTTGATGATTATCAACTTCAGGATACTTTTAGTCAAACTATCTAAATAGTTACTACGAGAGTTCTTTCCATTGGCTAAATAATTACTGTTAGAGCCTTGACCACAAAATACCACATTATGAGAAAACTAACAACAAGAATTTAATAAAAACTGAAGTATAGAGAATTGGAGAGTGATCAGGCATTTCTCAATTTCTTCTGAACTGTTAAAGTGCTGTTTATTGTGATGTTGCAATTAGTTTAAGTTGCATCTTTACTTACAGCAGCATTGTAACAATGCATTCCCCTTATTAGAGGACATCCTACATTATGGGTATGCAAATTTGTTTGGTGGAGGGACGATACTTTTCTTTGTCAATAGATGCAGGGCCAAGGCTCTCTATGGAGACCAAAATTCAAAGATCATTTTCTACTAATTCTTGTGTTGTACTTTATATAGAGGAAGAAGGGAGATCTGGTGGTCCTCTCCCACGTAAAAATACAAGAAACTGACAAAAAAGAGCATATTTGTTGTACTTTAGCAGGTATTTTGATCTGTATTTGACAGGATTGATTGATGTCTTACTTGGGGGATTTTGCCCCCGGGCCTGGCGTTGCCTACCCCTGCCCTACATGGTCTGGAGCACCTAATTGATTATCTCGGTTCAACATAAAGAAGCCTCTTTTCTCTGGTTGCTCATTGGCTGTTTTGAGACAAGGGCACATGTTGTGGTGTGTGGCGGATAAACAGGCCAGGGCGAAATGACTGGGTTTTGGGTGTGTCCCACTCGGCTGTGTGCTGCTGCTGATCATGTGAGACCTGTTCTAATTATACACTTTTGTAGAATAAGGTCGGCCCTGTCTCATGGACAATCAGCTCGCTCAAGACATCTGTGGGATGGATAAAGACGCGCACACACTGAACTTTTAGGTGACCTGGTTAAGTAGACTCAAGCTTTTACACAAATCCCTAATAAATAATTGTCTGCTGTTCATGTCGTTGGAGATACATTTATTCAGGGTATTTACTTAATCGGTTAATACAGTAAGAGAAACAATTATTCAATTAATGAAATAACTGTAAACTAATTAAGCAACTGAATAATTGTTATAGACTATAAAACATGCGACTGGCGTGTATTTATGACGCAGAGCAGGAATTACATCATAATTACACAGGAAACACATCAATTTAGTGTAGAAAGTATATCCTACTGAGATATCCTCAATCGGCATTACTTCATGGGGTTAAATTGGGGCTAAAATTTTGTAAAACATTCACTTTCCTTTTACAGTCTGATAATTAATCAATAAAGTCATTGGTCGGTTTATCGATTCCTCAAACAATCATTAGTTGTAGCTCTGAATATAATTCTCATTGTGTTGATTTTGTGATTAAAGATGTCATATCTCTGTACTAAAATAAACATACTGAAGCATTAAAAATGAATACTACAAATAACATGACTAGTACTACAACAATCTAATATACCTTTTTCTAGATATACTGTATGGAAAAAGAGGGGGCTATTTAGAGATCTTATGATAAAAGAAGTTTTGGCTAAACAATGCTGAAGTAAAAAGTTTCCAGAACATGCAAGCATGAATCGTCATCTCTGCTTGTTGCTGTGTTTATTAAGAATAATAAAATAAAATGTTTGGTGACAGTGAGATAACTCCTCACTGCACATTTCCAACGTATAGCTGCGATTTGTAAATGGAGTTGAGCGAACGGTTGTGTTTGTGGTTTCAAGCCAGTTCTCTTGCGTTGTACTAACCAATCGACAGTCTCACAGACCCATTTCCCCCATGTTTCTCTCCCCACCTCTCTGTCTTTACTGGAGTTTCCACTGTGGCTTTTCAGAGACCCGCTCTGTTTTTCATTACCAGTGGAAAAACGGGGTGAACGGTAAAAAAAAAAAAAAAGTATCGCCTATCTCCATTAATACACAAGTCCTGGTGGAAAACGAGTCCGAATGACCAAAATAGACACTTTCTCCGTACGGCGGCGTGGATTTGCCAACAACTTCTTTCCAGTCTCTGACCTTCCACTCAAAGCGTAAAACCGTTTGAATAAACGAAAACGCAATACAAGCTCTGTTACTTTGGTAATGTTTGCATCCAGTTTGACAGTGTGTGATTTTATAATCCTATATTTATTGATTGATTAGTCATTTATTTCTTGTAACTGATCTCTCTGACCACGCTTTGTCTATGGAAATACACATTTTCATTAGAGAATTAAGAGAATATTGAAATGCAATGTACAAGAATAAGCAGCTACATACAGTATATGAGCAAGTTATTTTTTTTTCAATAAAGGTCCCATAAGAATTTAAACCCAGCAAACATTAACTGTTCTGGGCTCATGCTTCTCAGTCAAATAAAGGGTTTTGTCACATGCCTTGGTCCATACGCAAGTGAAGTTTAATTGAATCACACTCAAATCCTTGCTCAATCTTCAATTATTGACAGGGTGCTTTTGAATTGACACATGTACTGCCTGCACAGTGGCAGCGATGGCTTGGAGCGTAGTTATGAATAAAAATGGAATTATTTTGTGTTGAATGGTTCTGGAGGTTTATTTTGTTTATCAGAAAGAGAAAAATGAAATAGGATCTAAAATTGACATGAAAACTAAATTAATCTTGATTCTTTCGTCCACCCCTATGACACACTTTAGGAAAGATACTGCTGAACATATGCAGATCGCACCAGTAAACAATAGTGTTACACTGGGGTCAAAAACAATGATTCACTGTCCACATCTGGCAAACAGTGCAGCCAAAGTGCACTCACACGCACTGTCCTCAACCTCACCCTGCCCCTATAACATAGTTAACATACAATGACCAAAAGTGTCTTCTGCAATGACAACAATACACAGAGCATGTCAGAGCACATGTCACGTCAGTCTCTCCCATTTGATCGTGATAAGAAGTCGGACTGTGAAACAACGCTGGGCAGAAGCAGAAAGTGTGCCTCTGCTGCTCTGACCTGAAAATGGAAAACTACTGCATGCGGTGCCCCAAATCTGCCCCTGACGTTAGCCACTCAGGATATAGAAACACACACAGGCCCAGGAAGTGGTTCAACTGACAGGCAGCCACACTATGCCACCATCTCCTACTGCTGTATATGTGTCATGCTCAAAGCTGCTCACTTTTAAATGTTTTCTTGCTCAAGCCGTCACACAACAGTCTTTATGGCCACGCTATGGCAGGGCATTCACACAGCCGACCTTGTGTATGGTGTAATCAGCTGCAAATGTGACTGACTGACTAAATGCCTCCCGAATTGCTGTAAACATCGGCCAAAAGCCTTCGGTCTGTCCTCGAAAATTCCACAGAGCAGTGTCACAATCGCCTGACTTCTGCTTCCTGAATTGAGAGAGCTCTGACCCCCTCCCTTTTTGCCTGTGGTCACATGTTCCAGTCACCTGACCAGAAGTAGAGGTGGTGAAGAGGAGCACATGCTGTGGCCAGATGGTGTGCTGCATGATACAGACAGCAGACTAGTGCCATTTGAATCTTGTTGCTTCTCATACCATTCCCAAGCAGCATGCATGTGACCTCCAGATGTCCTATTTATATCTCAGTGCTGTGTTATCCTTACCTTGAGGGAATCGAAACAGGCGATGACTCGTCCGTTGTCCACCTGGCAGCTTTTGGCCGGGTGGGCAAACTTGCACTCCTGGTCTGAGCGCGAGCACGTGCCCCTCTGAAACTCTCTGCATACCTCCAGTGTCAGCCACTTCGTGTCACGGATGTGTGCTATGTTCATTGCCATGGCAACAAGCAGACACAAAACTTTTCCAAGTGTGAATAAAGTACTTCTACTGTTTTATTCCACAGTTTTGTAAATGTTTTTGCGTTGTTACTGCCAGTGGCCCAGGGAAGTGAAGTTAAACATTCAAGCAGTTCTTTTGGTTGAGAAGGCTCCGTGTCCGGTGGAAATGATAAATGGCACAGCTGCGGATGCTATTGGGACATCTCTTGATCACGCCAATGACGAAGTTAATCAATTATTTAACTTTGGCGCCTCTTCTGAACGTGCTCTCTCTTTATTGCTCTATGAGAACTGGGAGCACAATGCATCAAACTGGTGACAGGACAAAGCCGTCTGTTAGGCGCAGTGAAGCAGGCAACAAAGGTGATAGTCCATGTATAGCCCGCCACAGGAAGGTTAAGGACACTGTGGACTGAATGGAGGCCTATGGGTCACAGTTAAAGGCAGGTGGGTGAGACTCTGTGCGGGCCGGGATGGGTGCTGTAAGGCTGTTCAGTGTAGAGCACTTGGCAGCGATCAGTGAGGACAAGCTGGAGATGCGCGCGTGGACAACGGTGGACTGGGGGGTCAGAGAGGAGGGTGTGGCCAGTGTCCTTGAATTCAGGTTACCGCGGCAGCAAGCGAGCGAGGCAGGGGGAGGGTGGAGCTTCAGCCGGAGAAGCAGGTCAAAGCTGCAGCAGACATCAGGGAAGGCACTTCCTCTAAAGGCGGAGAGATGGAGAGAGATTAGTCTAATGACTTATATTCTTATTCCCTGTCATTTATCTTTAAACACATTTATATCCTAAAAAGCCTTCAACCACTAAGACACAGCTGTGGGAAAGAAGCACACATTTAAAAACGATATGCAGAGGTGTCAGTTAAACAAATACAACCCTCCTCCACCCTTCACAAACTCGACACACACACAACACACACACAGAAAAGTGCACAAAGTAGCCATTAACAACATTTCTACAGTTCTGGGCGATGGAGGAAAATCGGATCAAACCTGTATCACTTACACTCAAATACAACCAGTGCAGCCATAGCTAATGTGTTTAGAGGTGAGTGAAAGGAAGAGAGTGAAAGCTGAGGGGAAGTCAGACAGGGTTAGTCATTTCCCTTCTTGCAAAGTGCAGCGGGAGTGTGGACCAATGAGAGGCAGCGCAGTTGCAGCAACATTCTGGGCTGAGCGCCAGGTGAGAAGGAAGGAGGAGCCAGCGGGTCTGACCTGCATGCTGCACCGTGCAGAGACACTAAAACTAATACTAGACACTGTACATGAGATTTACTTCATTTACAATACTGTAATTAAATTGATAACAGAAGTAGAACCCCAGACATGACCAGGTTTTATTATTTGAGCATAATTTGAGAAGGTTTGCTTTTTACTTTTTTATTCTCTGTTGGAAATTTTAAAAAAGTTCTCTTTGTAAATTGTGCCAACTTGCAATTTATTTTTGGTCAAAATTAAGAGGAATGTGAATGAGTGACTCCCAGAGGCCCATTCTGGTCTTATCACATGGGCAGGGCACCACACCCTGTGCGGAGAAATCGCTTATCCCACAACAGCATGTGCACGTTCAGCAGCGCTGTGAACCACAGCTAACTTTACGGCACTGCAACACTGCAACACACTATATCAGCCCTGCAGCAGTGCAGCACAGGTCACGATGATCCAGCAGCACCAAAATATATGTAAGAGCATAAGTGAAGGTAAAAAATCTTCACTTCACCTTAAACGACCCCACTCTGGAAGAGTCCCTTTACTGCTGCAGATGACCTTTGGAGTGTTAGCATAGTCATATCACAACAGCCATTACAGCTTTGCCTGCATGCACACACACACACACACACACACACACACACACACACACACACACAGATACACACACACTCACAGATCCTACAAAACTGTGCTTAAAGTGGATGGTATATACAAAGTTTTTCAAGATAATCTTGTTCTAGTGCTATGTCAGGGGACCCTAAACATCCTAATTAGGCCTGGGCGATATGGCCAAAGCATCTTATCACGATTTTCTTTAGTTTAAATCACAATTTAAATTTTCTCACGATTCATGTGTAAATTGTCTTTTAAAGGTGACTAAAACCATCTGCTTCTTTGGTTTAGTGTTGGTTAAGACCTGTTTTTGTCCAAGTTTCAGTCCTTACAGAATTTAACAGGCTTCCCTCATGGTTCAGTCCTGGTTTAATCCTGGTTCAGTCTGTGATACTGTCCAGGTTTAGACCCGATTTAGAACCAGTTTTCTCTTATATATAGGTATATTTCTGATTGAGTCCTTGGGTTTAGACCTGATTTAGTCCTGGTTTAGTCCAGGGTAATCATCGTTTCATTCTGTCCCTTTTTAGTTTGGTCCTGGTTTAGACCTTGATTTCAGTCTCTGCTTTAGTTCGGTTTACTTCTTGTTTCAATCCAGATTCAGTCCGTGATATTGTCCGATTTTGGATCTGGTTTACACCTAGTTTTCACCTGGTTTAGACCTAGTTTTCACCTGGTCTAGTTCTGGTTTAGTCCTGACAGTAGAAACATGTCAGTATTTGAGCTCAGAGCTGCGCTAAACATGAAAACCACTGAATCACGATATGACGATGTTCCCAAAAAGCAGATCGTCATGGAGACCAGACCACGGTTCGATTTTTATCATCGTAACGCCCAGCCCTAATCCTATTTTTGAAAGTGTTGGTACATGTATTTATGCTTCAGCCGACCGTGTGAGGCAGCACCAAAGCATATTTACTCTTCAAATACAGTAAACTCAATAAAATATCACCTTCTGATTACTTCTGTCACTTCTTCTACTTGTAGACATTGTTAGAATTGAGTGACTAATAAAACTCTTTACTTGTCTTTCAAAGTAGAACTACTGGTAAAATCAGTTTCTTACTCAGCATAGACAGAAGCTTGGTGTGAGACAGTGTCAGAGTAATTATGAGTGCTCATTATGATCCATCATGTCTGGACACAGGCATCCATCCTCTATTGATTTTTCATCCCTGTGGTAGTTCTTGTCCGTGCACCACTCCCTCTATCTAATTCCACTTTAAATATCAGCGCTCTATCTCTATGGGGCATCCTTTTCAAACAGACGACAGCCTAATATGATCCACTTCTCTGACCACAGCAGCATTTGTTTCAACAATAACTTGTCTTGAGTTGATGATACTTCCTTTAACGCTGCCCTTTAGCCTAATCCATACTTATGTCTTCAGTGTGACCGAGTGACCAAGCTCCCGGCATCCACAGCGTCGCACCCCAAGACTCCCAAGGTCTTGCGTGATGGTGCAAGGTCAATCATCGGACGAAGCAAAGATGGCGGAAGAGAGAAACCATGCGCTTCGTACCCCCATTTGAGACATGTGTTAAAAGCATAGCAGCGCTGCAAAAAGAGGAAGCATGTCTCCACAATATCAGCTCTGGGTCATATGACAAGCAGCGATGGTGCAAACATTTCAAAGTCTTGCCACTTAATTCATTTTCATTAAAGATTATACAAAGAAATCTGTCAGAAATCCTTGCTTCACCTTCACACAACACTCAAACTATGCATGAAACCTAGCTGCCAGCAATTTGGACGCTGACGGATGGTACCAGGATGTTTGCACACACTGAGAAGTGTTTTGTTATGGAGACATGTTCTGACTGATTGAATAATGGTCAAACGAAACACACTTGTTAGTTGTTACTGATCTGGGCAGGTCCTGGGGATGTGACTAACTGCCAGAGCTTGTGAAAAGGGTGTGGTTGACAGTTATGACAAGACTTCCTGAAAAAAAAAAGATGCACAGTGTCTCAGCAGTGGACTTCAACATATAAAAGCCATCTACTGAAGGAGAAGCTTTTATGTTCAGCTTCGACTGCGGAGGAAAGCGATGCAGTCTTAGTTGGCTTGGTGCTGTTAAGTTAAAAAAAAAAAGAAAAAGTAGTGGTTTCAGCATATCGACAGAGGTGGATGTGGGTGACAGAGAGCTGAGGTAGGTCATGGCAGTGGAGGACGCCGGGAGAAATGTTACACCCAGGGCCACGCTGCTGCTGCTGCTGCTCAATGTGCTCAGAATATAGCATGTCAATATTGCCCTCGCTGACCTTCACTCACAGACACAGCAGAGGACATATAGGCACGTGAGCATCTTCTCCCTGACGCTCTTTGCTTACATACATACGGGCAAGAGGTAGTATCCATCACAGGCCTTACATGCAGCAAAACGTAGGAGCTCTTGGCTATTGCACACCTCTACAAGGGCATTATAGTTGCACCTTCACAGAGACAATCCAAATTACTCCACATTCTTTTTGTGTGCATTTTGACAAACACAAATATTATGTTATTATAATATTACTATTGCAACAACACATCATCAGTAGGGTAAAACTAACCTGTCTCACTGTTTTGCTATGGAATTCAATCTTTATTTTCTGACCCATGAATGACCTTTTCAGATCATGTGGCTATCTCTATTTTTTATCTCTATTTTTTATTACTCGTTATCTTGCATTGCCAAAAGAATAATAGCAGCACGCACCTAACTACAAGCAAGTTAGAAGATGTATTGCAATCCTTCCCTATTACTTTACTTCACTGTTAAAATGATAGCTTTAATAAAATATGAAGCGTCCTTGGTAGACTGCAATTACCTCATGAGCCGAATGTCGTCACCGTATTATTACCGCCGTAATCTTCATCGTGTCATGTCATCATCAACTATTAGTTTAACTGGATGGTATGTCATTAGGGCGAATGACATAGGCAGAGAAAGTGACTCTTATTCCAGAAACTGCACAACAAACAAAGGCTATTGATTCCACTGGGAGCAAACTTCTGCAGACAATACAAGCTCTTGTTTAGCGTAAATAGAGATATGTAGGCAAAAATGCTCAAAATTGCTAATGTATGCTTGCTTGTATGTGCACACTGTTTATGTATGTGTGCCAGTAGGTATTACGGCTAATAGTTGGACTTAGGGTGTAATGAGTGGCTCACCGGCTCGTATTTGTTCAGGCGTCTGTTTCAGTAGGATGGAAACAGACCAGTCTACCGCAGCTTAGTGCTGTCTGCATTCAGGCAGGTGATAAGGGGTGCCCTGTGACTGCCCACAACAATAGCTTTGATGCCTAACAATGTGCTAACCATGACCGTGTTATTGAGTAATTAAAAGTGTAGACATAACATATTACAGCAAGCTAACTTCTTTATCTGCATACTTATCAACTAATTCTTCTTACGTGCACTAATTCCCACCGTCCACAGCTTTTTGCCTCGTGCCAAGTTCAGTGATCAGATGAAAGCGGTGACAAGGTTGCGAGGTAGCTGCAAGGAGGCAGGGCAGGAGTGTGTTATTAAATGTTATCGCTGTCTAAACGGAGAGGGAGGTCGCGAGAGGTCTGATGCAAGTACGACATAAAAGACGAGGACAGACTTGTGTTGGCATGTGTTCCTCTGTAACGCAAAGATGCCTTATTGCACAGATGTTACATACACTGACTGACGCGGGCTCAGTTCCCTATGCAATACAGAAATCACCGCAGGCAACGACTTCACAGCATTTGCCAAAAGCCTAGCCACAGGAAAGGTTCTTAGTGAGACAAATCCCAGAATATTACTGTACTGTATATCACCATCCATCTGTGCCACAATGTTCCGTACATTTTTATTGAAGAAATAAATTTGGTATCTGCTAAAGATGTCAAAATGTTGTTTTAACCCGTTAATGTCAGGGTACATTAAGTCATGCATATAGTACTGTTGGAACATTATCCTCTTCAATAAAGCACTCTTACATGCGGTGCTTGCACTAAAGTCTTATCTCAAGTTGTGCACCACTTCCTCAGGTGAGAACAATGCAACAGCCAGCAGCAGTGCCCCAGGGTTCAAAAAAGTCACAATACAATCCAGCATGTATCTACTGTATTCGTCTTATAGAGCCTGAAAAAGTATGTTTAAGAGATTTGGCCAGACCAAAGTGCTCACACAACAAAACAAGACCACTGCACGCATGGGAGACTTCTTAGGACTTTCCGGAGCAGCGTATTTAAAATATAGTCATCAAAAGTACCTCATCAAAGTATTAGAAATATAGAATGACCAGACTTACTTTTTATGTCCAATTCAGAAAGTGTGATCCGTCCATTCTGAACTTCTAGTTCCTAACCCTCTCTTCCTCTTCAGCGTTCTCACTGAGTTACTCCCCCTCTGTCAGGCGCATGCGAACACTAACTTAGCAGCACACACACATGCATTAAACACACACACACTCCCACAAACAGAGTCACTCTCTTACACAGTCTCTCCTCCCGCGACCCGGAATGCTTGGCCACTTTCAACTGTACTGAAATACTGTGCGCGCCATATAAGGTAGCAGCGCCTTCACATGTCACATATAATTTACATGCAGCGGGGCAGGAGTTTACCTAGGAGCATACACAGTACACACAGGCCTGGGACACATGCAGAACCATGCTTCCTTGAGAGTTGGAAGAGGAGTAGAAAGAAAATATGCACAATCTCTGCTTAAAGTGATTTGAGCCGGATAACTCCCAACATGTCCAGTGTTGAGTCAGACGAAGGGAATGAAAGCTGAGTGGGCGATCTATTGATCCTCTTCTCCTCTGCTTCCTGGAACGACCGTGGCTGTCCAAAACACACACATGCACAGCAGCAAAAAATGTTTTCTTGCTAACTAGCGCTACCCTGAGGAAGTCAGCTATTGTGTAGCTGTCTACTTTAAGCCAAGAATGTGTCTAGGGCTGAGGTGTTTACGTGGATGTGTACCTATAAACAAGCTGTCACAGATGGACCCTGTGGCCCGCATACTGAAGAGCAGACAGGAGACACTTAAGCAGACAGACCAATTCCCAAATGTCTACCTATGCTGGAAAAAAGTAAAGACTGCAGCACATTGGGGGAAAGATCTAGATGGCTCAATGGAGAGACAGAGAGGAGGGATTTCATCTATGAATCTCTTACCTCTCACATTGCGCTCCGACTTGTATGTGTGGCTGCTGCTGTGCTTTGGCTAGTCTGGAACAGTTTATGCGTATGTTCAGACAGGCCCCGACAGCAGACCCCCGGGCACCGGCTGGACCATTCTCGGGGGGAGGCGACAAGGCGGGTGGGCAGGCAGGCAAGAAGCGGAGCAAGGCAAGGAGGACAAGAAGAAGAAGAAGAAGAAGAAGGAGAAGAGGCAAGCGTGTGGTGAGCAGTGGGTATCAGCAGCAGCGAATGAGTTGACGGAGCTGTGCGGAGCCAAGCAGCGCGGTTTGCTAAAGGGAGAGAGAGACAGAGGGAGAGAGAGGGAGGGAAAAGTAGAGGAGGAGTGTTGCGCTATAGTGGATCCCCTCCCCTGCCTCACTGGCGCTGCGCTGTACTGGACCGGGGCTTTAGGCTGGGGGGATCGTTTGCTTGTCTGCCGCGGGAAGAGAAAGTGCTGCTCGCTCGCTCGGCTCAGCAGCAGTAGCAACAGCTGTGGTGGAGAAGGAGGAGGAGGTGGGACTGCGCCGGCCGGGCATACAGGTCCCGCAGTCTCTCAACCCTCCCTCACTTCCTCTGCCTAATGTCTAGACACGCCCCCTGCCACCCAGAACACCCGCCCACCCCCTAAAACAACACGAGGAAGTGCTGGCTCAGTTACAGCAGCAGCAGCAGTTGCATAGCCCTCACCTATCCAGGCAGCAAGAAAGCAGAGGGAAAAAATACAGAGAACACAGATGGTAGATAAAGCGTGGCAGGAAAAAGTAAATTAGAGGGAAAATAAACACACAGCAGGGGCAAACATGTTGACAAGGTATCGGGAGTCAGAATCTCAAATATGACTAAACTGGTGGTGGGAAAGATGGCAGTTGCTGTAATGTTTCACCATACTGAGTTTCGATGGAAAGGCAAAAAATGGCAGAGCTTGATAAGATAAGGGAATAATGTGCGTTGCACTGACTACAACTAAGATGAAAAGTGAGAATATATAAATTGATGACGAAAATATTTTGATCCCTAAAAGAAGCTACATATGTATCTTTTTACTAAATCTGAAATGTTTCCTTTATAAATATTATATAATTAACGCTGTATTACATGTTTATTTGTTCCATCTTTTATGTACTGTATATATCGTGAATTTCAAATTTTATTTCAATATACTATACTTACATGTGTATTCCCACATTTCATATGCATGAGAAACTGTTCTGATCATTTCCTACTGATTATTCTATTATCTTATTTTGTTTCTGAAATTATTATTTTATTATTGAGCTACTGCAGTGTTGTCGAGTAAAAGAGTAATCCACTACTGTAATTAGATTACTTTTGTTTTTTTTTACCCAACTGATGTATTGTTGCAATAGTAATCCTGCTCTGATTTTATATTTTATATAGTTATATACTATTTTATTGACTTGTGCATTTGTATTGTGTGACTGGGATGTAGCAAGCCAAAGACAAATTTCTGCCATCCATTGCACTTGGTAAACAATAAAGTTTTCTATTTTTGGTAACAAAGTAACAGGATCCACACAGGATTACAATTGCAAGTAATGATTCAATTACTTTTTGTAATATTTTGAGTTTTGAGTTGAAAATTGCATATTTTTCATAAAATTTCAGAAGTGTCTGATTTATAATGCGTCTGCGCTGATAACAGCATCATTTTCTGTTTTGTTAACTACTGTAATCCTGATGATTTTAATATTAAGGCCTGTGCAAGTCGTCAAAGGTGCTGTACATGTATTTTATGACACAGTTTTTGTGTAACTAGTAATTAGTAATCCTTTTTGAAATCAAGTAATCAAAGAAGTAACAAGATTAGTAGTTGGATTACTTTTATGGAGTAATCTCAACAACACTGAGCTAGTGGGACAACGCAATTTCCCTTGTGGATCAACAAAGTTCTATGTTCTAAGTCTATCGCAGAAATGTAGCAGCAATCACGTGTCAGACATCAGCTATAGCTAATATCCACCTCATCTATAAAACATGCCAGATAGAAAAAGTAAATTGCAGTTAAAAAAGGTCAGACCAAAGTAGGTTAAGTACTGCTAAAAATGTACCATGGTATTACTGCAGATTGGTGGTCTCTCAACTGACTCTTGCTGTCCTCCTTCCTGTGTGATTCACAGTAAAATGCCTGCCATGACATGTTGCGATCGGGTGGAAAGGCAGTAAGCCAAAGGAATTTGATCTGGACCTGATGCTGCAATATCCGGCAGCTATGGAGATGCTGGCCTTGGTGTCGGCAGGAATCTTTACAGATTGTAGTCAAGTATTCTGGTGCCAACTTTTCTGCTTGATCCTGCGTCTTGTCTGTGATTCACTCTTTGTTTGATTTTGATTACAGGGAACAACAGGCCTTGATCACGTCACCAGTCGGAGGCCATTCGATTTTCATTGACAAAGAAAGCAACCTAAATGCTATGTCGGATGATTAACCTCTTGACAATAGCACTGAAATTCAAGAATAAAACAGCCATGTGGTGGAAAGATTCAGGTCGGTATTGACTGTAGCAAATCTCAATTAAGTCCAAAACCGAAGCTTCCGTAATTTTGAACAAACCAGTCATCTAATGCAAAAACTGTCTGGTGTAAGAAAATAAACCAAAAAATCATCAATCAACTTTTAATTTAGTGTTGTTTCCATCTGACAATACTTGATAACACATACCAGTCCGATACCATGGGGTGTGACAAATAACGACAGAGGCCTGCAAAAAGGTGCAGACCACATGCCTAAGAAACACACGCACACACAACCATCAGAATTGAGTCACTTCTTGCTCAATTATGCCAAAGCTCTGCCTCTACTCTAAAGACTAAGTGAAGTGAAGATCCTGCATAGCCTCCACAGCTAGTATTGAAGCTTAAGCGTAAGCCACAAACTGTAAGTACATCTGAAGGTACTTTATATGGAAAAAAATAACTGAAAAATGGTTTAGGATTTGCCAACCCGATACCTGGAAAGGCGAACGGTGATACTAGCAAAGAATCTGAGACCATTATCAGTGCTGAAACAACCCTAATTTATTTATTTGAATTAGATTTTCTTTAAACAAAGGTATTTGTATTTGTAAGTCAGTGTGATATTCTACTAAATACATCCTGAATTAAATATGTAAACAATAGCATAAAATACAACCAATTAGCACAAGACACGCATCATGTGTTTAAATTGGTCCTACAGTTTCATTGTTTTGGATTATAGTGAATTTCTCCATTGTTAGATCAAGTTAAGTCTTATCTAATCTTACATTGGTTAAAAGAGATCATATGACTTTGTTACTGATGATAGAAAGCAATGAAGAAGAAAGTAAAGTAGAATACTATTGGTTCGGTTCTAGTGAAAGACAGATCCCCTGAGGATCTGAGCTTCCTGTGAAACTTTGAGATAGACATAAGGAATTCCCCTAATTCCCCTGTGCATTGGTTTGCCTTTATTTCTCGAAAGATAATTTCTCCTCAGTCACTTCAATGTCTAGAAAATGTAGTGTACATCATGACATCATTTAAAATGTGCATCAAATCCCAAGAAGGTGGTTTGCCCTTTCCTACAATTTTTCTGTAAACAATTGTAGACCAGAAGTATTTTTTTTTCCCTCTTCGTTTATATTCGCAGCAGTAACAGCTTTGTATTTTGACTTCCTGCTTTGCGTGTGCAACTCGGCGATAAGAGCGGTGTGGCCCAAGAGCGATCAATGAGCTGTTTGAGCGATTTAGGTATCAGCAAGAACAAGCACTATGCAGGGCTTACACAAAAGTGCACGCATGGGCTAATAATATGTGAAGCAACTGAGAACAGGAAGAGTAAAGTGTGAATGCGCCACAAAACTAAAAAGGGGAATTCCGCCATATTTACACAAACTTATTGAGAGTGTACCTATGAGAATCTATCATTGCTTAGTATTTAATAAGGCTGTGTACAGTTAAACCATATCAGTATATTACTTTAAAAGTGAAGGGTGCGACTTGTATAGAATAAAATTAAGGACACGAGAATTGGGGGGAAAAATCAGTATGAACCAGTTTGGACACTTGCAATGTACTGTAGGAAGTTATATGGCAGTCTTAGCACAAATAAATGGTTCATACAATTGGTTTTGCTCAACAAAATTAATTGTATGGACCATTTTAGAAAAATGATTCATGTGACGTAGGTACATACTATAAAGTACTATTCAGTAACTGTAATTCTGCCCGTGAAGAAAAGCAAAAGCTCCAGATCTGGAAATGGTGAAATCTAAATTGTTTACCATCATGCATCCTTATTTTCTCTCCCTCCTCCCTGCTGAATGCAACTTTCCACCTCAAGCTTCCTATCATCTCAGTGCTCTGCTATTTCCCAGGCCTCTGTAAATGACACGGGCTGACTGATCTGAACTCTCACTCCACTGAAGAAATGTCCCAGAGCCTCCGTGTGCCAAGCTCCGACGGCTCATCTATCACTAAGGCCGCAAATACACATTACACTCCCTGAACAGATCATCACAGCAACAACTGCAACACTAGACATTGCTGCAGAAAGCTCCACAGTGGGGTACTTGCATTCAATGCAAGTCATTTCACTCTCAGTTTATTTTGGAGGCAGAATGAGGCAACAAACAAATGCTGGCCACGTCACATCTGCCGGTTTTCACTCGTATTAAAATATATGCAGTATATACTGTATAGAAAAGTAATCAAGGATTAAATCTGAAAATGTTCTTGGTGACAAACTCCATTGGCTCTATAGTAATTGTGAAATGTCTGATTGCTTCGTGGCTTTCTCTCGTCATCTTTCTCCTTTACTCAGTGAGGAAAAGCAGGTGCAAATGAATCTTGGTTTGAAAAACAGTGAGAGGAAATAGCACTCTGTCATGTCCTCGTATGACACTGTAATGCATATGTGCACGCCCGGAGAGGCACATCATTTAAGGTTATTCCAATCAATAAATAAATAAATAAAAGACCGTTGTGGGACAGATTAATTTTACCCTACTGATGTGTTGTTGCAATAGTAATTCTACTCAGTAGAACGGTGTTAACTTCCAATTATTCTGTATCTAAATGCAATCTATTTCTATCTATATATTCTAGATAGATAGAATATCGTATAGTTATTCTATTCTATTCATAACATGGCTTCAAATTTAAAACTCACATATAGCACAGCATACATTCACTACTGTAAGAAAAATCACTCAATAATAGTATTAACTTTTTCACACTAGTTATTTTACGAGACACATTGTTAAGCACAGTATGCAGTTGATTTACATATGTTAAAAAGATGACTGCAAATTTCCACACCACGAGCTTACCTGTGTATCTGTCTAACGCTGACGAGCCACTGGGACAGACAAAGCCACTTCGACACAAGTTAGCAGCTGCAATGCATTGTGGGGCAGATAACATGTTCATTTCCCCTCTACCGCTAGTTCACTCGCTCTCTCAGACTGTCATAGCACCTTCAGCTTGGCAACGGCCATATCACAAATGTGGTCAGGTTTACAGCGAACGATCACTGCGCAACATCATATCACCATGACAACCACTTCTTATCTAATTTGCATCCTCTGCTTGCATTATCTCTATCCTTACCAAATAAGGCACATTCATGGCCCTGCTGTACTCACAAACGTCCCCTTTATCCACACAAATACAATGCTGTCAGTAATGTGTTCTACAGTGGATTACAAGCACTAGTTAATGTGAAGATAAAAAAGAGGAAGTGTGACGACAGAGCAGTTTGCAGCAAGAGAGATTAGCATTGAGTCAACTTAGTTAATCAGGAAGTGTGGTAAAGGCTGTTGTTAAGAGGCAGTTTAAAAAATGAAAGGGGAAATGTTCCCCGGTCACTGAATTTATCTTACCTCCTCAGTTCCCCATATGTTTTTGGACTCCTCCTCTTTCTCCCCAAAGGACAGTGTCTATCAAACCATCACAGGAATGTTGAAGCAGGCCCCTGGAGCCCACACAAGCGGCAGCACTCAGCAGCACTCAGCACCTGTCTCCCACTGCAGCGCGGAGAAAGAGACAAGCTCAATCAAGATGGACAGCACAGCAAAAGCACAAGAGCACACATTGATAATGTATGATTATGCAATGGATTCAGGATAAGTCAAATACATGTGTTATTATTGATATAATGCAGGGTTATTTAACCCTTTTTAATTCCACTCATTTTTTAGACATTAGATATGTCAAATTTTCTTAGACATAGGCTACATTTAAAATGGATGGATGTATATCACTTTTTAATATATTGTATCTTTATTTTAACTATGAAAAGTAATACATGTAAATGTGTATTATAGTAAAATATTTATTATTGGTGTAGCAGTGTAATTAACCAGGACAATTTACCTTTGCATCCCAATATTATTAATAATATTATTAATAATATTATTATTATGCAGTAATAACTGTGCTGCTAGATGTTTGTGTCTTTTTTCCTTTTTATTAGAACAGAGGGTATGCAGGTGAGGTAAAAAGCATGGCAACAGAACCCAAATGAATGTTAACATTAAGTCTTCTGTTTAAAATGAAAATGATGTATGTGCATCCTTTATAACAGTGGTTCAAACTCCGTCTACTTGGGCTTCTTCAGGTTCAGGGTCATCTGCGATTTTAGACTTTTTCATTGTAGATAAGTTAACCCTTTAACCGCCAAAGTTGCCAAAATGCACCCAGTGTTATTAGGTCAAGAGCGATCTAAACAAACAACACATTATTTAAAAAAAAATAACAATGGATATCAGAAATAAAGTGGGTGAACGTTTAGGTCTAACTTGGAGATGTGAGAGGAACTGGTAAAACATTTATCTGTTGTTCTCTATGGCTAAAATACATCTGGCGGTTAAAAGGGTTAATTTACATTTTACCAATGCATGTAAAGAGGGCCTAAACGGGCGTGCCAGAGCCTTACTCCACCCACACCAAAAATTTGAAATCTGCAGTGAAAGAGGCGTGTTCGCTAATCCAACTCCAACTGGCTACGGAGGAGGAGGGGAGGAGCCACAGTGATACCACAGCGTTAGAGAGGATGATGAGGCGTGGCAGAGCTGATGACGTAAACTTCTACCTACAGCACCAACTTCTACCTCCTCAGCTAACCGCAAAATTCAAATAGAATAGATACACATTACGAGTTCAACCTCTAGAGGGCGTTAGCCACTCGGTTTTAGGCATAAAGGACACTTTTGGGCAGGTTTGCACTAAAATGTCAAAATATTAACTGGAACATGTAGATAATACTATTACACACCCATTTACACAGTTTATCAGCAAAAAAAAGTTGGTTTGGTGTTTAGTTGTTCTTTAAGTTGGTGTTTTT
>OMNZ01108642.1:0-11422 GCA_900303255.1 Lesueurigobius sanzi
AATATAAAGCAAAAGTTTCAAATTGATATCACTTAATACAAAAAATTAAAAATAAAAAAAACCAAAAAGTTGAACACTTGTTGAGAGCTACAGTTTATTTTTATGTTTAGGCTCATCAGGGAAGGAAGAGGATAACTAATTGCATGTGGGATGTGAGACTTTCATATAATCACCACATAATTAACATGGAAAACATGAAATCTCTCTGGGCAGTTCTTAGGTACATGAAGTGATTAGCATGATATTGCTTGGCTACTTTAATAAGGAGCACCCACTATGCCCCAGAGACGAAGCAAGATTAGATCAGACAAAATAGGACAACATAGGGGTGACAGGACGAGGTGTCATATGATCTGATTGGATAGAAGACAGATAGAGTCAAGGTAATCCGTAAATCCTGAGTAGCAATTATCTTAAAGGGAGACCATTTTTAATTTTTTTTCAATTTACAGGTTTTGGGTTTTAATCTCTTGAAACAAAGGAGTCTCCCGCACACTGTAGAGCTATTTTATTTTATTTTATTTACAAGAGTGCAACGTTTCGGCAACTAGGCCTTCCTCAGGCAAATGGGTTTTAATCTCTTAACATATAACATATTCACCTGGAAACAACAAAAAAAACTGAATCTTCTAATCTAATTACTGATTCAACGATCTTCCATACAACTACAGTGTATGGGAAATTGTAACTTCAATGATGCATTTTTCTCACATCACACCAAACTCTCTGCTCACTTTTGCTTCCCCTCAGATTTATTGAGTTCAAACTCCAAAAATCAAGGCAACATTTGATCACTAATAACTAGTTTATTAAACAACTAAACAAGATATCCCCTCTGAACAAATATTTATAACTAATATATCCACTAAATTAAACCACACATTTAAATCTTTTTTGATACTACTTATCAGTGAATACATCTTGTTTTTTGGGATTCAAAACTCAATAAATCAGGCTAGGAATTAAATGTTAAAAAATCTTCAGAATATTGTTAGGTAGAAGACTGGAACGTTTGGAGTCTGTTGATGCTACTGAAGTGAAGATCTCGATGCAAGAGTGAAGTGTAAACTTGATTCGCCGAAAATTGGCTTTAAAGTTTAGTAGCGTCTGCACATGCACGAGCTGTTGTCTGCGTATTTTCTTCACTACATTGTCCCAGAGAGAATATTATCATATATGACGTACAGTGTCTTGCTGTGGACTTTACACACTCCACATAATACCAAATATGTCAATGTTTATGCCTGGACACGGGGCTGAGAGGAGCAAAACGCAAAGGAAAAAAAGTGCCACTGGAGTCATTTCCTGGTCCACGGCTCGGCTAAACTTCATAAAATAACCATGACTTTGGTCATTTTTCGACTTATTTTCTTGTTAGAAATAAGTCAGAGGGTTTCCCTATAAATGGGCAGGCAGGTCTAGCACAAACCAAGAACAAAGACAGGAATAGTGGAAAAATATATGTATTTTTATTTGACAGTTATTAAAATGGGCTTTTTCTCTTTTAATAGTTTTATCTTAAAAATGTACATACTAGCAATACGCTTTACAAAGCTATTTTAGTTGTTGCAGATGTGGATTTACCAAAGCACACAGGATTAGTAATCAAAACCACCAAAGCAAAACATTAATAGTCACACCAAATCCACAAGAACTTAACCAAAATGCTAAGTGCGTTAAAGTGCACAGTGTGGTGGTAAAGCGAAACGCCAAAACCTCTACAAACGTGAGCCCTTGATGGGCTTCAAACTAAACAAAAACGCGAAACAGTGAGCTAGTTTGGGAGCATAAGTAGCGCAGCAGAGGCAACCTCAAAATATTCTTAGACCCATACAATAAAGGGCTCTGGGGCACACCTCAGACCAGCGCCTTTACAACGCAGCTACCCCGACGACACGACAGCCCTGAATGATTTAGCTGCACCCTTGCAATACAGCAATATTCAACATCATCATTATCATCATCAGCAAATTGTAAGTCCAGTTGGTGTCTTCCAAAACAAAAAAAATTCAATAAATGTTAAAAGGCAATTCATTATTTAAAATGACACATAACACACTCATCAGTTACATTATGCCTATGGTCGGTTACATTTGACAGCATTCAGTGTGGCAACTTTTTTAATATAAACTGTTCTTAAATCTATTTGTCCTGGTCTTAATGGACCTGTGCCTACTCCTTGAAGGTAGTATTTGAAAGAGGGAGTGTCCTGGATGTGAGGTGTCCTTGATGATGGTTTGGGCCTTCTTGAGGCAACGTGAGCTGTATAGCTCTGTCAGAGAGAGGAGGGGGCAGCCAGTGATCTTCTGAGCAGTGTTAATGAGTTAAAGGGACTATATCTGATCCATATGATTCTTTTTTTTGAAATTACTAATGGGAGAGAGAGCAAGCAAAAGGAATTGGCAGCCGTGGTCCAAACACATTCCCCACCCTCCTAACACATTTCCAGAATCCCGCCTCTTCTAAGAGATGAGTTTATAGACCTTTCTCGGTCATGTGACTTGGAATGGAATGCCGGCCTGTTGGTTGGCATTCCGCTGATTTGCTCCACCCGCTGCATGTTATTAGCTGTTCTTTCCAATGGCGTTACCGGTCTTGACGCTCTCCAAGACGGTTCAGCACTTGAGTGGTCAGGTCAGACAACGATATATGAACAAATGCTCGTTTGTCGGAGCTCAGGACCCGTCATGTGACTTTTGCTGCCCACCAATGGTCAGAGCATAGAGATATACAATGTTTTGATTTGAATTTTTTGTAGCAACCCATTGTTGCAACATAAGTTCCGCTAGCCGATGATGTCAGCTGAGAAAGGTCTATAAGCACACCTCACAACCGGCGTTGGGTCACCGCCAAAAAAATGCAAGAAAACCAACCTGCAAACCCAAGAAACCAACAGTAAATGCCTTGCATTTAGAGTCACAGCAGTAATTCCACAGATGTCTGAGTTTGCAACCTACCAAAGGAGGAAAAAAGTACCGTAAATTCACTCCACTTCCAGGAAAAAAATCAGGTACCGCCCTTCTAATCCAGTATTCGTCATAATCCGGTTCTACGATCATTTTTTTTTACTTTGACATGGTTTCTAGCTAGCTGGTGTTTAGTGACCAAACTACACAGGAATCTCTAAATGCTGTGTCTCGCCTTAACATAAATACATTTGTCATGAATTTTTGCTTTTGTTTCATTGCCTCAAACCTACACTCTGTCCACAAAGAGTCACAAAATGGCAAACTATGAATAGAATGCTCCAAACATGCAATTCTTAAGTGCCATTATGTTGAAAGTTGTTTTGTCACTTCAAAACAAAATTGTCAAACATAATCTGCGCTTAACCAGGAAGATGACGAAACACTTGGTTATAAAAGGGATGTTCTTGTTTGTTTTGCCTTGTTATCGAGTGCTCCCGCTGTCACAAAGCTGCAATGGGAAATCACTGTGGAGAAAAAGTAAACAAAATCCACAACCGCTGCGGCGAAAATTGCTTCATTTAGAAAAGTATGATGTAGGAGTGGCACGAAAAAGAAAATATCTTTACCGCTTTGGGTGTAATGCAAAATATGGTGATCCAAAAGGGGGATTTTAATAAGTGTTATGTCCCGCCTCAGCTTTGAATATTGTATCTACGCTCTTGTGGCAATAAGGAGCAAAACGGCACAAAGCTACATAGACACGGTGTAATTGTAGCCTCGCTGACTGGAATTCTGTATTGAGGATGATTAATCTCTTGCTTTTCAGATTAATGCACTTTTCTTGGGTGTTTTGCCCATACTCAGTGTGATTTAACAGAACATGAGTCACTGTTTGGCAGCGCTCTCGCTCTACCTGAACAGCTAGAACAAATCAAGCCTGGTCCACTGAGAGAAAATTGGCTCTATATTTTAGCTGTATAGCAATGAGAACATTAAAAAGTTATTGTAAATATACTTGTGTAGCCTGGGCTTGGGCTGTATGTAAATAGGAGTATATAAGATTGTTTATTCCTGTTATAATTAGGGCTGGGACAAGTAAGTGATTATTGAAATTGTTGGAGACTCAGGCAAAGCAAGATTTATGATAAAAAGGATTTAGTCTGTAAAGGTATAGAGCAGGGATCTCCAACCAGTAGCTCAGGAGGTAACGGTAGCTCGCCAGCCCTTTGTAAGTAGGTCGCCAAAGGAGTTTATACATTTCTACATACATGATAAGTCAAATTTTATATGCATACGCTTTTTTCTTTTTAACATGTTGAATGCACTCTCCAAACATTTAGGTAAATGTAATAAAGAATAGAGGAAACTCAAGACATTTTGTGAAATAGTGTTGAAATAACATCTTGGTTACAGGTTAATTCCACTTACGTCACATAGTTGAAGCATAAGTAGCTCGCTGCCATTATTGTTGCGTAAAAGTAGCTCACACCGTAAAATAAAAGACCCCTGGTATAGAGCAGTGATTTCTAAGTAGTAGCAGTGGGTCCTCAGAGACACTGCACATGGGCCCCATAAGTTGTCACACATCAAAAACAAAAGAAGATACAAACAAGAAATTGAATTTGGAAATATTTACTGTATGTATGCATTTCTGCAAATCAATATTTAGTATTTTATTATTATTTCATATTGTTTTACATCTAAATCTTGGCGTACAACTACTATGAATTGTTTTGATTCACAGGATGGAATTAATTCTCATAACGTGTGGGCCCCAGGGTTTGGGTGTCTATAAGGGGGCGATGCAATGGACTTTGGGAATGGCTGGTGAAGTGTATAAGTTTCATTTGTACATTCTTTTTTATCTCTGTTTGTCCCAGATGTGAGATAAATCCCAGACCATTATCTAACCAGAGTAGAATGAGTCCCTCTCTTACAGTTGCCAGATCCTACGGCAAAACCAGTTTGGAAATAAATATACAGTGAAAGGACTCGCTCTCACTTCCACAATCCCAGACTGAATTCTAAAGGTTTTGAGCTTTACAAATTATGTTAACATACACATTTTTTCTTTTTCTTCCAGACGTGTCCATGCGTGTTGTCGTTGCCGCCGCTGCGACTTCACGGCTCCCGACTCGACGGCGCTCCTTGACCATTTTAACTCCGCCCACTGCCACGACTCAGCCCCCTCGCTAAACCCCTCCTCCCTGCCCCCTTCCCTCACGCCTTCGCTAACGCTGTCAGCCAACGGGTGTTCGGCTCCCTCCACGCTCGCCATCAAAGAGGAGAGCAAGGGCGACATCCGGCTGCTCTACTCGCTAGCGCCCCCCGAGGGAAGGTTGGCAGAGGCGGGCAGGGAGGAGGGCGTGGTCAAAAGCGAAGGCGGCGAGGAGAAGGAGAGAGAGAAAGGGTGGGTGATCGCGGACTCGAGATTGCTGGGTGACCGAGGCGGCGAACAGGCGCACGGTTTGCTATGGGTGCCCAAGGAGCGCATGGGGCCCGAAAGCGGACCGGGAGGTGGCAGCCCCTCCCTCTTCCCACCCGGCATATCGCTGTCATTCGTCTCGCCCAATCACGACTCGCCGCAGTCCAAACGGGGATCACCCAGTATGGTGTATCTGGGCGACACCAAGGCGTTCATGGGAGATTCGAAGGTGTTCTTGGGAGACGCCAAGCTCTACGGAGGAGGGAGGTCCGGAGGCGGCTCAGGGGAGAAGCACATGACCAATCAGCAGTTCACAACGGCGGCTGGGGGTGGAGCTACTGGAGGAGGCGGCGCCGGAGGGGGTGGTGGACAGGAGGGAAAGGGAGCAGCCAAAGAAGAGTCCCAGTCACTGCTTCGGGTAGGACATTTTGAAATACCCATTTGGGCTAAAAACTTCATTTCTTTCTTCTATTCTCTTTTTATCTTCTGCCAAACTGGCTTGCTATATACTATACTGCAGCCGACTCGCACCCTACAGTCACCGTTCAACCACCATATAAGCAGTGGCATAGTGTGCATTTTTAGTGGGAATACTGTGTGTGATACGTTGTAATGACTGATCTTTGCTCAATTTGTAATGGCTAAATGGGCATCCTGCAGGCTTTCTCTATGCTATGTGTAAATATTAGGGCTGGGACAAAATATTGATTTTCAAACTATCGCGATACCCGGTAGCCTTTTGATACTTTAACCAGCCTGTATCACTAACGACTTTTACGTATACCTCCAGAACCAAACATCATAGAGACTTGGGAGAAAGAGTTGGGCCTTTGGGATGCTGTGCGACATCGCATTGAAAATGTGTCACTGGTCAGCTGCCATCTTGTTTAGTGTTTACATAGCACATGGTGGCTAAAGTATGGTGGCCCATTGATGCCAAAAAGTATAAACACATGGCTGTTTCAAAATATATTCCATATTGTATCGCAATACATATCAGATCAGCCCCTAAGTATCGTGATATTGTGAATTAGTGTATCGTCCCAGTCCTATTAAATAGAATAGACTTCCGATAAAAAAAAGGTCAGCCCTGAATATTAATATCTTCAAATCTTACAGACACTGTTTACATATGCATATTGTCTAACATGGTGTATACAATGTAGATTATCTTTAAAGTATTTTATGTACAGTATATTTGCTTTCCATGTTTGTGACACACATTAAGTGTAAACTGAACGGTCCTGTGTGAAATGTTCCATTATATCTATAATCTTGATACTTTCAGAGAGTGGGCTCTATTCATTCTCCTGAATTGAGCCCTTTGTAGTGCCATATATTGTATATCAGTTGTACCCGCTGAGCGCATTAGCCATCAAAGCGCTCCTATTAATTCACCTTGATCATCTTTTCTTTGAATCAGATGTGAGGATGGGGCGTCACGCAGCGAGCTTTCACTATATACTCAAAGGCTGCTCGACGCCGTTACAAAAAGACCTGGGTGGCCCTTTTGTCTGAGTATGAAATCTCCTGACATCATTTCCTTTCCCAAAAGTAACACTTTTCTAGTTTTTAATGCAGAATCCGCCCGTTGTCATAGCAGCAGGGAGGCAAAAACAGACACAGGCCCAGCGATTGCTACCTGTCAGTCAGCCATCGCCATCACCCACAATGCTTTGCACTTGAGTGATGTCATGGCATAGCTGGCATTGATAGACTGTGGTTTCCCTTGATTGCGCTGTATCAGAATAGACCTCTAAAGCGGGGAGAGACTTGGGCTCGTCCTGTATTAAGTGTGAGCGGTTTGCTTGCCGTGCGCATGTAAGAACATATATATATATATATATATAGTGGAAATGTACATGTCTGAGGTGGTGGCAGTGTCTTGGCAGAGCAGGCTGGGTGGGGCTACGAGAGGTTTACTCATTATGGAGGGTGGGGCAGCGCATGTCTGCGTGAGCGGGACAGGCACATGGAGACGGGCGGTGTGCGTGAGAACGAAAAATGGAAAAATGATATGAAGAGATATGATGACTCATGCAGAGATAAAAGCTGAAGTTAAAAAAAAAGAAAAAAAAAAGGGAAAGGAAGAAAAGTGGAATATAAGGCAGAGCTAGTGTTTGAGGGTAATGAAAATAACGCAAGGTCAGCTGCTTGTGCTCATGCAGTAGCGGATACAGTCTTTGTGGGCAACAGATCAGAGTGTGCAGACCAAAAATGGAGCTATTTCATATCATATTTGCACAGTGGTGGAAGAAGTACTACATTTCCTCACTTAAGACAAGACACTTCAGATCAATAGGGAAAACAAATAATTGTGAGTGATATCTATTACAAACTTTTGCTGCAGATTTCTGACTATGATCTGTTATCTCACAGTTGCCCCTCCTCAAACCACCTCCTGGTGGAGTGGTCCGAGCCTCCGAATGATCCTCGGGGCTCTGTTCTCTGGGGCATTATGCTTCTGGTAGGGTCTCCCATAACAAACAGGTCATAGGTGACGGGTCAAAGAGGGGTTCAGAAGCCCCTTTTGATGAGAGACCATTAAGGACTGTTACGTCGCCCAGAGGAGCGTTGTAAGGCCATCCTCCCGTGGACCTACCACCTACAGGAGGAGCCATAAGGGACTAGTGCAATGTGAGCCAGGCAGCTTGGACTGCTATCCCCGCGACCCAGCAACGGATAAGCGGAAGAAAATGGATGGATGGATGTAAAAATAAGGCATATTTGCATAAAAAATTACCCAAATTGCCTATATTTTTGGTAATGAAATCTAAATAATGAATAGGGCCAGATTTAAATGTATGATTTTATTTTGTTGATATATGAGTTACCAGAGATGCACAGATCCAGCGTTTTTGCTTGCATTTTTTTTCCAGTATCAGCTTTGTTCAGATAAGATAAAGAATTTTGTTTTTGAATAAACTAGTTATTAGTTACCGAAGCGTAGAGGGTTCACACACGTATATTATTTTTCCGCTGGTATCACGTTTGTACAAGATAATTTCATGTTCTTACAAGATGTATGTTTGTACAAGATACATATCACGTTATTTCATGATGCCAAATTATCTTGTTCGTACAAGTTAAGTAATTTTCTTGTTATTTTGTGAAAATCCACATTTACCACGTGATATGAAATTATCTTGTACGAACAAGATAATTTGGTAGCATGAAATAACGTGATGTATCTTGTACGAACCTGAAATTATCTTGTACAAACCTGAAATTATCTTGTAAGAACATGATCCATATCTTATAAAAACATAAATCTATCTTGTAAGAACATGAAATTATCTTGTACAAACGTGATACCAGCAGAAAAATAAAGTGTGCGTCACGGTGAACTCTACGCTTCCGTAATTAGTGAATGAATCTGTACAAAATAACAATTCACCTTGTTTTTAGGGTTCAAAACTCAATGAATCAGCTAGGAATTAAATATAGAAAAATCCCTGTGAACAAACCTTCCAAATAATGGATGCCCCCAGTGATGCATCTGTCCATCTGGACACCTGTGCCTAGGCCACGACAAGTTTGTTTGTTTGTTTGGTTTATTTGGTTGGGACAGTGTGTGCACATGAAGAATGCATGTGATCATGCCACTCCGGATTGTAGCCTTGGGCTAATTTCCATCCGTTGTCCCACATTCGCACTCACAAACTCACTCTCATTCATCCTGGCCTATTGTACATGTTTTTAGTGGTAGGGGAAACCGGAGCACCCGGAGGAAACCTACGCAGACACGGGGAGAACATGTAAACTCCACACAGAAAGGCTGCACGGGCCGGGAATCAAACCCGGGACCTTCTTGCTGTGAGACAGGAGCGCTATCCACTCTGCCACCGTGCCGCGAAGAGAGAAGAGTAGTGACTCATATGAGCTCAACTGGCTGGAAAGTTTGGAGTCTGTAGATGCTACTAAACTACTCGCCACAATGCGAGAAAAGAATGCATTTTGAGAAACCTGAATAGTGAAAAAAGTGTCTCCCCCTAAAATGCTGTATGTGTAGCTATTTTGTAAACATAAAAATAAGTTGTATTGCCCAACGGACCTTTATCATCTTTATAAGGAGCACTCTTAAAGTAATTCTAGTTTTGTTTTTTCACGCAATACCTCCCGTAAGTAATAGATTGTGAGTGCGTAGAGGGAGGAAGACACAAACACTTTGATAATTCATCCGACGACCACGCGCTGGACAAGACTTATTACTCTAATGGCTTCATAAGATATGGCCTTTGCTTCCCTCTTTTTCCTTCACAACACAATATTTATCCCCCCCCCCCGGCTCCCGCTCACACACGGTACACTCTGATCACACAAGCATTCATTTACTGTCGAGCCATTGATTATCATAAGACATGCCCCAGCGCCCAACTTTCCCCCCGCGTCGCAGATACAAGTTAAGCTAATTGCAACCCTAACCTTAAGGCATTTATAAAGCGAGGGAGTACCCGGCGCACGCTCGGGCTGACTCACTTCTGGGAGGGGAGCTAAAGGGATCATCGATATTTAAAGCCACACACGCACAGAGGGAAGAAAGATAGGCGGTTGGTGCAATTCAAATTCAGCCTTTGACGCACGGAGGACCAAAGACTGAATTCTAAAAGGTGAATACGCCCATAGTTTAAATCGACTTTTTTTGTAAATGGCAAGTGAGGAATCATGCGACGAAGGGGGGGAGGGGTTGAGAATCCCAACATGGAGGAAGTCTGAAAGTGCAATAGGAGGCGGGGTGAAGAGTTAAAAAGAGACAAGCAGAGAGAAGTGGGTTAGGTCATGTATTATTGAAGTATCCTTTGTGCTTGGTGTTTAAGGCACCTCCACTTCCTCCGACATCAACCGTCACTTTCTTTTCATTGTTTCTTTTTCATTTTGTGTTTTCCTTCACTTCTACATCCGCAATCAATACGAGTGCACCCTCACTCTCTTAGATGTTCCTCCGTGAGCTGCTTTTATGAATTAACAATGGTGTAGTCTTCGTTTTTCTAGTGGTATGCCGTGACCAGGTTCATAGGTGCAGGACAACTAACCTGGTTGCCCCTCCCCCTGTCGAGGGCCCTGACCATGACTACATGACCTAAGTTAATAAGAGCAATAGATTGATTGATTGATCATTTATTTTGTTCATCACATCAACAAAGATACAGTTCAAAAAATATAATATAATAAATTACAACCAAAAAAGGAATAGGCAGAAGCAGTGCTTATTGTAGCCTATCCTATTCTACATCTTCAGTTTAACCAGCTTTTTAGCTTTATGTATTATATACCGTTTTCAACAACACAAAAAAATGTTTTATGCACACTTTTCAGATTCTTTAAAGAGCAACTAAACACCAAGCCAACTTTTTTTTGCTGATAAACTGTATAAATGGGTGTGTAATAGTATTGTCTACATCAAGGGTTCCCAAACTTTTTTGGTCGCGACCCCCGAAATGAACATCTGAACGACTCGGGACCCCCACTGTAAAAAGTAACTTCCTCTTGTAACTATTTCAAGCGGAAAAACATTAAAGCTATATGTGTTATTGCATTTTTATTTTGTTTTTTTGTTATTTGGCTCCAATTCACAAATGTATGCTGTCCTAAACTAAACATTACATTAACAAACATTGTTATTTTGTCTTTCTATTTTATCTTGAATTCATCTGGGGACCCCCACGTTAGGGCCTCGCGACCCCCCTGGGGGTCCCTACCCCCACTTTGGGAACCACTGGTCTACATGTTCCACTTAATATTTTGACATTTTAGTGCAAATTTGCTCAAAAGTGTCCTTTATGCCTGAAACCGAGTGGCTAACGCCCTCTAGAGGTTGAACTCGTAATGTGTATCTATTCCATTTGAATTTCGCCGTTAGCTGAGGAGGTAGAAGTTGTGCTGTCGTTCGAAGTCTACGTCATCAGCTCTGCCACGCCTCCTCATGCTCTCTAACGCTGTGGTATCACTGTAGCAGCCAGTTGGAGTTGGATTAGCGAGCACATTTTGGTGTGGGTGGAGTAAGGCTCTGGCACGCCCGTTTAGGTCCTCTTTAAATGTTTGAAACTTGAGATAAGTTTGAAATTGTAGCAAAGAAGTACATTTCTTC
>OMNZ01108643.1:0-11432 GCA_900303255.1 Lesueurigobius sanzi
TTGCTCTTACAACGACGTGCGTTGGCTGTAAGAATGAAGCGACAGATGCACGTCTGGGCATCCTCCGGTGGTGCGCACGCCCGACTCACGGGTTGTAAGTTGGTTGCGCGGTGATCTTATACCACAACAACGTTCTCCACGAAGAAAAGAAAAAACGCAGCGATTTGGGAAAGGCCAAAAATCGCACGGCAAAAAAGTCGTACGTCCGGTTGTGACTGAGGCTTTAGAGAGGCCAGTGAGCAGGCCGTTACAGTAGTCTAACCTGCTGGAGACAAATGCATGGATTAGTCTCTCTAAGTCTGCTTTAGACACTATACTTTTGATTTTAGCAATGTTTTTCAGATGGTAAAAAGCTGCTGATATTATTGATTTAACATGGCTGTTTAAGTTCAGGTCTAAGTCCAGGATTACCCCCAGATTTCTAACCTGATTTTTAGGTTTTAGAGAGAGAGACTCAAGATGACTGATGACACTATCTCACTGGTACGATTCCCTTTCTGAAGTAACCCTCCACATTGATCCAGTCTGGGGCCAAGCACAAACTAGTGCTGCCAATATTTAATCGTGATTAATCTCATGAATGTCATAGTTTACTTGTGATTAATCGCAAATCAATCACACATTTTTATCTATTCTAAATGTCCCCTTAAATGTCCTAAATGTCCCATTTTAATACCATAAAACAACAATTTGCACAAAGCTTGCTTCGTGCAAATGTTTTATTATTGAAAACAAGGTGTTATATTTCACGCTGACATTCATACAGTACCACTTTATTACAGAACCACATCATTATTCCACTAAAATATGCTTCTATGAACATAAAAGGCTATAAACCTGACCTTCTATGTGCAATCCGTGTTTATTCTCCAAACATTTGCATTTTTGATTAACATTTTGTCCTAAATTTTACCCCATAGATTTGCTCATTTTTGTGAAAATTGTGTGAAGTGCAGTCAGCAGTTTTGGAAAATGCTAGCTTCGCACTTTTTGACACAAATTTTCAACGGGACGTTACACGCCGCCCGGAGGCCTCGACATGGTTGTGTTCATTCTAAAGCCCCAACCCTCCTCTTCCCAATGCTACAGACCGTAAGGCTCTACGGCATTTACTCATGGAGATATTCGCTAAAGTCTTTGGTGGCGTGGGCGACTTTAATCGTGCAATTAAAAAACACATGATAACATTTTAGAAACATGGTGTTAGACCAAATAGTTATGGGTAGAAGCATGTTTTGGCTTATATTGGAGAAATGTGTAAATAAAACATACATAAAATGTTTTGATTGATTCAATTTTATTGTATTGTTTTCAGGAAAGTCTCACTGAGATTCAGCCCACTGCTCATGTTTAGTGGTGAGAGAACTGGAGCACTCAAAGGAAACCCCCAGACAGAACATACCAACTCCAAACATACTGTAAATGCCTCACCTGATCCAAGGCCAGGATGAATGGTCTGGGTGTGAGTGAGTGGTGGTGGTCGGAGGGTCTGTTGCGCAGGCTGTACACATCCTGCGCTTCTTCTTTTCTTCGATGAAATCCAACCACTTTGTGTTGTGAGGTAAAAGTACTAACCACTGAGCCACTGTGTCTGTAAAGTTTGGAAACACCATAGTTAACTATGAAAAACTTTCAGGTCAACACAGGCTAACAGTGCCCAGATACATGGTGAGAGGGAGGGAAGCGGGGAAGAGAAGAACAAGGGAGGAGATGGATGTATAAAAAGCCAGAGCAGAGCTATGTTGCCGGTGTGTTCCCCTGGTCCGGCCCCAGAGGATGGTGTGATGGAGCAGAGATGAAAGAGAGACTTTGAAGAAGGAGTGATCCTTCCCTCGCTCCCTGGGAGGAGGAGAGGGGGGATCAGAGCAAAGGCCCCTGACACAGCCATAGATGTCAAGATACACGCACACTACTTTTCACATTATGCACTTGACTTCTCTTAGAAGTCCCAGGCAAGGTGACTTTACTGTCCATTTGAGTTTGCTTTGAGCCGGCCTTTCACAAATGGACCATATGGACTGCCTTTTTGCACTTTCTAACTGCTGACGGCATCAAACTGCACAGCTCTGATTTCTATGCCATGACTCTACATCTATCAGAAAGCAACAACTCAGCTTTCTGAAGTTGCAATCACATTAATATATCTATGTTTACTTACTTCCAGCACTGTACATTGTCAGGACTTTCTGTTGACTTTTGTGTTTCTGGGCATATCCATACGAAACTAAACAATGAAACTACAGCACTAGCTTTTTCCCCCTGTAATTGTGACATTTTCATCTAAAGTTCATCCAACCACGTTCGCACTTAATCAACAACCTGCTCCACATTTCTATAAACAGACATACCTGCAGCGGCGTGACCCAACATATTTAGGACTTCTCTCAGTGTGCGTGAAAGGTGAGGACTGCGGGAAGATGATTAGACTTTGGGCCATGGTGGGCTAGAAATGGAATCCATGCTTTGTTTTCGCGCGTTTTAGCATTTCTCTCTCGCTTTCCCCTTTAAAAAAAAATTTGATTCAAGGTCGTAATGGTGGCGTGATGCGCACAGCTGTATGTCAACTGTAGTTTCAGCAGCCCTTGCGTCACATCCAGTGTAAAGAGGTCAAGAACTAGACAACATCCATGCAGGGATTGAACAACAGCCGTAATGAGGTCATGGGACTTGTCGGCGGTGGCCTCTGCAGCTCTGGCTGGACACAGCTACGGGACTCGTCGGCCTGGGAACCATCTGGCCCGTCCGTCCATAGGAGTTGGATCCCTTCCCCAATGTGGTTCTCCTCGAGGTTTCTCCGTTTTGCCCCACGTGGTTTTTCTTGAGTTTTTCCTTGCCGCGGGGGAGGGCTGACATCTCATTGACATCTCATTGACAAATCATTGACATTTCATTGTTTGATGTTTGATATTGACTTGTTTTGTGTTTGTACCGACCTTTGAGATGACTCCTGTTGTGATATTGGGCATTACAAAAACTGATTGATTGATTGATTGATGCACAAATGGTTAGCCTTGCCTGCTGAGACATGTAACCAGGGACATGTCCGTAAGTTCCGATGGATTTTGATTGGCTATGAGCAGGGCTTCTTACACAACCTCATATTTATTTATTTATTTATTTAACATCGAGTGCAAAGTACATCCTTTGCGGCTGGATTATGTTTGTTTGATTGACGTCTTTAAAGTGTAGGCTGGATCTCTTGTCGCTGTAATGTCTACTCCACTCTGCCACCAGCCTGTAATGCCATTTTATTTCACTCTTTTATTGTCAGCTCTGGGCTCCTTATCATGTGCTCCCCGGTGCTGTCAGAAACTGAAGGAATCCACAATCTTTAGTTCCTTAATTTCATGCTTTAACTCATAAAAGTGAACCCCGGGTCATTATTTGAATGTCTCGTTCTCTGCTGTAATAGAGATATTGGGTCATTTTACAATAGCTTTGCTTCAATAGATTTCTTTTTACATGATACAGGCCCCATTCTGATATGATTTGAACCTAAAGTGGGCGATGAGTAGCCTATATTAATTTAGCCAAGAATCTCAGTATTTTAAGTGTAGAGCTGCATTTTGGAACTGCACCAGTTTACATACAAAATGCAATAAAATGTTTGGTTAGTTGTGTAACAAAGTCCAATTGTAATAAAGCATCACATTTAGTTTTTCTCATTTTGGAATAACTTTTATAATGCTGCCAAAGTACACTTTTTAAACACTGCACACCACTATGCATTTTTTATATTTATCTTATACAAACAAGTGAATAATGGACTGTAGCATAAGAAAAGTCAGGTCACTTAAGAATTCAACATTAAAAAATCAAATAAAATGAATGAAATTGTATTTGAAGTGATTAGATAGATTATCTGCGTAATTCTCGGTGCTCTCCATCTTTAATAAAGCCATGACCTTTGTCCTCTTAATCTGAGGAATTTGCTAAAGCTGGCTTTGTACAATTTACATAATTACTCACTTGATCACACTGACCGTTTGAGAACACAACGTATTACTGTACTATAAATTAGCAAAGGCTATAATAGGCTCCTCATTTCAGTGGGGCTCATCATGGAGGATATGAGCACACACAATGAGAGGAGACACAGCACGTTTATGACTGTAATTATGGATAAGACAAACAAATATATTATATGCCTCATACTGTGTACTTCCCTCAAGAACTGGAATAAAACACTCTTTATTTTTTTATTTTTTTTAATTTATACAGTGCATGCTACTGAACATACATGGTTCTCATGTGTGTTGGAGCTCGCCAGCCCTTTCCCCTTTCTCCCCAAAAAGATTTCTACATGCATGATAAATGTTGAACACACTCTCCAGACATTTAGGTACAGTATATAGGTAAGGTAAGGTGAGATTACTTTATTGATCCCTCTAGGGAAATTCGATCTTTCGATGCCGCTGGGGCGACCTGTCAGGAGCCCTGGGATAAGAATAAAGAGGGAACTCAAGTCATTTTGTTAAATAGTGTTGAGATTTATAACACAACGCATAGTTACACATGTTTTTTCGAAGCATAGCTCGCTGTCTTTTTTGTTTCGTAAAAGTATCTCACGGCATGAAAAAGGTTGGAGACCCCTGATGTAAGCCCGGATTGTAGCCATGAGCTAACTTCCTGCTGTTGTCCCACACTCACAAACACACTCTCATTCATCCTGCACTATTGTACATGTTTTTAGTGGTTTTTACCGGGGGAAATGGGGATAACATGCAAATTCCACACAGAAAGGCCCTCTCGGGACCGGGAATCACACCCAGGACGTTCTAGCTGTCCTTTAGTGTGCTTTAGCCTTTAAACCCACCCTTCCCCCTTCATCATTATGTGATAGCAGCATGTATGCAGACGTTAATATGCAGCCAGCGTACAGTATTTTCTGAGATGCCATTGTTTAGCTTTGCTTCTCCACATAAAAAGAGTAAGGAGCGTGTTTCCCTGGTGATTGGGTGGCGGGTTAACGAGGGAGGTGGCACCTCCATCAAACCGCCTACAGCCTGAGCACTATTAATTAAACAATCTTTACATGCAGCTGATATATGGACATGCCATCTGCACAGGCCTGACTGGAATGGCAACGATTCTCTACATTGTACTGAGAAAATGGGGACAGGATGTGACCTGTTTGTAGATTGTATTAACCAGTGCTCAACAGTAGTTATGTAATACAATTAGGGGTTTCACAGTATGAAAACCTCACAGTTATTGTGACCAAAATTATCACGGTTTTTGGTATTATTGCAATATTTTTCTTTAAGTGTGTTGAATATGTTCAGAAAGCATTGGTAGTCCTACACAAACTGAAATAGTTTTAAAAAAGTGTAACAGCTATTATATTTAAATAAAGAAAGTTTTTACAATTTGAAATGAGAAAATGTAGGTGTCTTTTAGGACCTTGTTTTACTAGTAAATCAATAGGAACATGTGACCACCACATCATACAGGGCAGATAAGTTTACATTATAAAAATAAAGCTAGAAGTAAAAATATCAATTCCAACACCATTGGGGTTCAACCTCTGAGAACCCCAATGGAATAGCTAGCGGAGGCTAAATGCTAACAACATCTTTGGCGTTACGTTACAGAGGGCACGCTCAAAGTCCAGACAGGTACGCATCAACTCATCTAACCCTAACCCTAACTTACCTTGCATTGAGTTGTGGTGATGGTCACACAGTATTGCTGCTTTTAGCATCCCCAAAATATGTCCACACTGATAGATGCCCTGAGCGCTGTCGTCGTTTACACGCTTGTAGGCTACAAACTGCGCGGCTACTTCAGCAGCCTCTGATGAGACTCTGGAAAGGCTCATGGTGGCTACACAGCGGGCGCGGTAATCCACCGAGATAATACTATTTTAGTCAATTAAAACAGTAATTGTTATAGTCAACATTTTTACCGGGGTTTACTGCTACACCGGTAACTGTGACGTCCCTAAATAGAAGAGTCAATATAATAACATAAGCATTGCCGTTGGTAGCTCTTTATATTTGTTAGCAGTATAGCTGTTGTTTTGGCAAAAAAAAAAAAAAAAAAATTTCATCTCAAATTTTTGTTTCATTTAATTATTAAAAACAAATACTTTTTTTGTAGTTTTTTACTTAATAAAAGGCTCATAAGATAGATGTTGTGAATAAACCTCAGCTTGAACACCAAATGAATGCTTTCCACACCAGTGTGAATGATAATAGTTTCCAAATCCACCATTAGTCCAAATCCACTCCAAAAAACTGTTACCTCCACGTGATTCGGCTGTAAACCTGCTGCTTAAAAAGTGTCCTGCTGATTCATTTGAATAAAGTAAAATTAGTCGCACCGCCCTAATTATTATGTTAACCGCAATGGTAACAGATGAAAAGATTGTGAAACTGTTCTCTATCATCAAAGCCCACCTCTATGGATGTTTTGTACCTGCTGACCTGCTGAGCTTTATTTCATGGCACAGGGACACAGCGTACAGGCCGGTGACAAAGGGAAATCATCTATTATGAGGAGCTATGTACTGCACACGAGGCGGCTCCTCTGGGATAAATGACTTCTCTCCTCTTTGTCATTTGCCCACAAGCTCATACACACACATTCAACCAATCCACAGGAATAGATCAATGTGGTTTCAGTAACAAGGAATCAATATGTCTTCCAATAATAACAGCTGGGGATGTTATGTATTGCTGTGAAGGCTGAATTGAGATTAAAGTGGACTATGGGAGATTGCATCCTGGGAAGAAGATTATGTTTCACTGCAATTGGCAGGCTGTATGGTGCTGAAGGTCTAAGGGCAGAGCACTTTATCGCCCACAGTACAGTCGTGTCAGCATACAAGTTAATTGCACTGATATTGGTATTAAATTTCAATTTAAACACTCCTTATGGTTTAGACCTGGATACGTGCTGATTCATTGTCCGTGTTTAACATGGCTAATGCTCATGTATATCTGTTTAAATCACTATCGCAGATGCATTGTGGTTATTACATGGTTTTATGTAAAAGCTCAGATAGATGAAGTTGGCCGTATGCATGAGTGGACTGTAGCTCTGCTGCAGGAGACAGTACTGCTGTGTGCGCATGTGTGCACAGACTGCAGTATGTGGCTCCAGATTGGTGAAGTCATTGTGGATTCATTCCTTGCAATCTGAATGTATCTACAGCTCCTGTGAGGGAGCTGACTCTGATGTGTGCCGGCTACAGCAGCGGGAGGTAGAGAGTCTGAAAGTCAATATTTCAAAGTTTATTTGCTTATGCAACATCTCTGTACTCTGATCTTCATCACCCTTCAAACTTGGTTTAAACTGGTGTACATGTAAGCAACCTGTAGTATCTGTCTGTCAGGATCAAAATTATTTATATATAATATAATATTTACCTCATTATTATGGCATTTGTTGTGAGCATTTTGTCCTGGCAAGTATGTTAGGGGCTAATTGTAATGACTGGATAATGGAGAAGGGTGGGACTGCAGCAGAGGTGCTCCCATTGCCAAGTGAGAATCACTGGACTGACCATCGTAGATGATAGAGCCATCATCTGTTGAACACACCTAGACAATCTAGATTCAACAACAGAGAACTCTTGTTGGAGTGAGAGCTTTCACAAGTGCTGAATTATGAAGTGTTGAAATATTTTAAACGGGTAAACTGTAAAAACTTATTAGAGGAATCGGTTTTACAAAACTTACAGTAGACTCTTATGTTGTGTGTTTTTTAAGACCAGCTGTTTGGGGGCGTTCTCGTGTGCCAGCTAGAATGCCTCTTTTTGGTTGCAGCCGGATGATATTGGGATAATTTGGGGTAAACTGTTCTGTCCCAGTCTTCTAAGTGCTCAAAGCACAGTAAGTACAGTAGCTGTCATGTACTAATGAGAGGTGATGCATAGGTAAATGGTTACCCCATGAGATTATTCTCAGCCAAGCATAAAAATGTTCATGCTGATTTTGGTTAGGTGACCTCCAGTATAAAGCAAAGTTATGAATCATGATTTAGTGACATGCATCCAGTAGTTGTGTGTTGTGTATTTGCTTATACTGTTCCTTTTTGTCTTGTGGTGAATAATAACTTTTTTTCCTTATTACCCCTGATACGGCACACTGCTTTCAAGCTCCGCTCAGTGGAGTTCAATTACTGGCTTCCCTCTGGCTTGCCTTTTATCACTGAATAAGTATAGGGCTTGATACCGTGTCTTTGTGCGTGTTAGTGGGTGTGTGCGTGAGGTCAAAGTCACCACGGCGCGTAAGAAAGTCAAGAAAATGCATTGTGCAGCCTCTATAAAGTGTCCAGTCATGGTTGCTTGCACTCGCAGGTATGTGGAGGCATTCATGAATACAAGTGTGGGAACAGGTGGCTCTCTCCCAGTCCCCAGATGCAAAACATTACCTTTGTTATTCACCTCACAAACACTCACACGCTCAAAACCCCTTCGATACCTCCGCAGCGCTGGGACTTAGATTTGGGTCATCAGCTCCACAATGAATCACTGCAAAGGGGAGATAAATAGCATCATACTGCTTTTCACCTTATACTGGAGCACTGATTTCCCCAAAAACTGCAATAGTTGTATCTCGTGAAAGAGCCAGTGGTAACAGCAGAGTCACAGAGTATGGCGCTGCGTTTACGGGCACATTTGAATAATGAAGTGTCTCGCAGCGCTAACGGAGGTATGTTTGCCCAGCGAGATGGCGCCTTCGAGGGATTTATTCCTCATGAGCAGTGTTTATGAAAATTTGAATGGTCTGAATAAATATCATGTGGTGCAAATAATGATTGGGAACATGGCTGCTTGGACGGTCTGAGAAAGTTTAATTCTATTATGGAAGCAGCTGAAAAGGCCAGACACAATGATTTAGAAGAAGTTCTCGTTCTTTTCTTTAGGACAGGTGCAGTATAGGCAGACATTTTGACTTGAGGATCCACATTTGGGCTTTACATTTGGGAGCCAGGGCAATAGCAGTTTGTGGGACAAGTTGCTCAGGATTGTGAAGTCAAAAGATTTCTAGGATTCATGTCACATTCCATTCTGTAATAATAGACTAATGGAGATGGTAAAATATGAAATATTGTAGTTATTGTGCACTCATTGCACAAAAAAAAAAAAAATCTTATCTTTTCACAGTACTTTTCATGCTTTTAGTTCCTCACAAATTATTTCAGGTTTTCAGTACCTCCAGCCAGAGCTAAGACTCTAAGTCAGGAATCAAAGGGTTTTTTAAATCGGACTGAATTACATCTAAACCAGATGTAACACGTGTTAAAGCAGAAGTTCTAAGATTGGAAATTGAGGAGAGAAAGACATTTTAAAAGTAACCTTTTCCCTCATAGTGATGGGAACCAAAACCTGGTTTCATAACAGCCCGGGGCCACGTGGACCGATAAGCTCCAGCCTAAACCTCTCGGTTTGTTAAGGCTGGAGCCATGTGTTTTACGCAGCAAAATATTCCAAAGTTGCAAATTAGTGACAGCTGATGTGGGATAATCCATTTCTGTTGTTATTTGCTCCACCACAGGGAGGAAAAAAGCCTTTTTGTGGGAAAAATGTGTGTGTTTTTTTCAGGCGTAAATTCATTCAAACCCATTTTATTGTCAAACAACATCATTTATTTTTATTTCACTTCCATCGTCATCTCTAAGCTCTACCAAATGTGTGGACACCAAGATTAGCCATGTGCACCTATGATGTAAATGGAAATGATTTTTGGAGAAAAAGGCCTAGGGCTTAAGAGGTTAATGGTCCTCTTATCGGTACTGAGGAGATCGTGCTACTGTCATGCTCTCAAATCAGGCTCTCTCTCCTCTCATCAACGCGCTCTCGTTTTCATTCATTTCTGATTGGTCCAAAACTAAACCGTTTCAGGACGAGTCAATTTCTTCACGAAACGGGCCGCAGTGGTGTGTGTGGCTCTAGTTCATCCTAGCGCTGCAAGATTTCATTTAGGCCCTGCCCACTACAGCCAAAGATAACTACAGTCTGTGAATAACATGAGTTTTAAAACACACGGAAACTACATTTTTAATAGGACTAACATTTTATTTATTTCATATGTTGTTTATATTGTATTTCACAAGCCTTATAATGTCTGTGCTAAACTTAATTTGGAAATAAATCAAGTCCAAAATAGAGCAATAAAAATATTTGATGCATTTAAAGTACTGTACCAATGCCGTTAAAGTACCGGATCGATAAGGAGTATCAACAAGAGTAGTACTATACATACAGTAAATCCTTAACGATACCTATCCTTACTCCCCTCCTGATTGGTCCTCGTGTTATCATGCGAGACATTGTTTTTTTTGGTGAGATCAGCAAAGGGAGGGAAAGACTTTAACCCCTTAAACCCCAGCGTGCCAAATTAGGGTATATGTAGGGTATAAGAGGTTAAAGCTGTTTTGGTTGACAGTCCATTCAGTTGCAAATTAATCAAAGTGGACACTTCTAACAAAAGTAAGCACCATCTCGAAGGCCGAATGAAACTCCTGGGAGGGCTGAATTTGAGCACCCCTGGGTTAGATAATGTTCTGGGTCTTTATTTGCACAGGACTCGGTGAAGTGGAGGCAGGGATCTCTAAACCTTTCAGGAAAATCTGTCAGTTGCCCCAAAAATTATCAAAATTGCCGATTTTACGTTTCTTTAGAGTGTACCTGAGTTTTTATGTTTTCAAATCACAATTGAATCGTCAAATTTTTTGTATTTGATGGTGCTTTTGTCAACTACTTTGGGCCCACTGCGCCTTGTGTGTCCAATTTGGGTCCTGTGGGGTATAAGAGGTTAAAACGCATCCCCGGACAGCCAATTACACGCAGTCTATTACATTTGTAATACATTTAGACTTACAGACAATCACTTTAAGCCTGGACTGAATGTCCTCTCATTAAAATTAATGATAATCTAAAATTGCATGGCGACCCAATCCCATTTGAAGAAGCCTAAGTAACACACCAAGGCAGTGTTGTCGGGTATCAGCAGCAAAACACCACCTAAAAGTATCAACAACAACAACAACAACAACAGCAACAACGGCAACAAAAAGTGTGATTGCTATTGTGGGAACAGAAAAAGTATAGAGCATATGGACAATTTAGCTGGGGGACTGCAGGCGGAGAGCGGAGGAGCAGCCTCGGTGTGTAAGGACGATGGTGAGCGGGATAAGGAGCAAGAGCCGGGGAAGACAAACGAGAGTGAACAGCTAAGAAAAGAGTGTGATTCATGTCAGTCGCCCCGCTCTGCATCATCTGGTATTCAACGGCTAGTGATGTACCACGCTGCCTCAGACCGGCCCCGTGCCTCTCTCTATGTGTGCTCCCTCTGTGTGTGTCTGGGTGTGTGGGTGTGTGTGTGTGTGTGTCAAAGCCCCACGACTTTTTTTATATAGTGTCTGCTCTCCCAGGAAAATGGTGCCAAGGTTTGGATAAGGATACAGATAAAGACAGTGGA
>OMNZ01108644.1:9098-22590 GCA_900303255.1 Lesueurigobius sanzi
GGGGGGGGGGGGGGGGGGGGGGGGGGGGGGGGGGGGGGGGGGGGGGAGGGGGGGGGGGGGGGGGGGGGGGGGGGGCTGGAAACAGAATAGAACTGCATTGACGGAAGAACCAAAAGACAAAGAGAAGACTTGCTAATAGAAGAGACTGCTGGGGGCTTGGAGCTGCTATGGAAGGTGTATGGCAACCAAAGGCTCTCTTAAGAAAAACACAGCACTGACACAGGCCCTCCTGCTCTCTCTACCATGACACAGAACACAAGGCGGCCCTGCACAGGTTGAGTCGGTCGTGTGGTGTTGGAGTGTGCTCGGGTACTTTATCCACAGAACGGGACTAAGCAGAGGACACAAGTCTAGTGGACCTTCTAAGCCATGCAGCACATTCTGTTTGGATTTGTGGTAGTTGTTGCATCAGTAATTGTTATTTTTCTTTTCCTCTAATCTACATCTGGCTACACTGGCTTTCTATGTTGGATAGGGCTGAATGATTTTACATACATTTCTAAATGCTGTGTCTTTAGAGTAGATCTAATTTGAAGTGTATTGCCAACACTTCCAGCAACTTTATTGTTTGAGAGAAGACTATTACAAGACTCTTATGCACTTCAGAACATGTTTGTGAAGGTCAAAACCACATGGCCAGTATATTAGTTATGGATTTCAATGAATCTTTCAGCCCTATACTTGTAAGAAAGATCATTCTAACTTTGCAGTAGACTGTGTATGTGTACTACGTAGTGAGTGTGTTAAGTGCACAGTAGCTGAGAAAGTCCCTCTTTCCGTCCCGCCCTGTGGATAAATCGCTAACCCCACCCTTCTAACAACTTGCTGCCCACCCGAACCCACACCATGACACACGGGCACAACATCGACCAGCCGATCCCTACTTGAAAAGAAAACAAAGAACCAAAAAGAAAGACTGCCACATTAAAAAGAATACACCACGTTTAGCGCTCAAGTCCCTCCCTCCCTTGGGGACCCCAGCACCCATGACTCGAAGTGGGTGCAGACGGGGCCCATTCTGACCTTGTAGGCCACCCGTGCCGGACACCGCTTCCCCAGGCCTAGTGGAGGACACATGTGCCTCAGCATGTCATACATATCCCTGCAACTGATCCTGCCACTGCCATCATCACCCCATCATTAACGGATAAGAGGGAGAGAGATTGAGAGAGAGAGGCAAAATTGGTTGATTAGGAGCGAGTTCAAAAGCATATCACCAAGGAAGGGAGAGAACAGGGGAAATGGAGAGAGAGAGAGAGAGAGAGAGAGAGAGAGAGAGAGAGAGAGAGAGAGAGAGAGAGAGAGACAGCAAGGTAGTGTTAAAACAGAATTGCATTGCCCGGCTAAAAAACAACCTGGATTTGACTGAGCAAATAGAGTTAAGCCTCCCATTGGGGATAGGACATGTTCAGTAATGTAATGTGACCATAGAATGAGGTCAGCTGAATTTCTCCTTCCTTGATGGTACATGGGTACCCCTCAATGGCGGTAAGGTCTGGAGTCTCCAGCAGAGATACACAGACTTCACGATCAACGCACACTTTCTCCAGCTCCTCTGGAGGAACCCAAGGTGCTCTCAAGCAAGACAAGAGAATATAGGCAGTTTACATGGCAATAGTCTCCAGGAAAACACAGCTATCACATCCTCTCTCAATCTCCTTTTACGCACACTATGATGAGGTGTCAATAAAAGTCACGCACAATGAAACTGCAGTACACGCCTTTGTCCAGCAAATGGCGTTGTGTGCCTAACACACTTAAACATATGCCATGGCAGACAGAGGAAGACAGTTTATCACTATTTCAACCTCCTAAACAAATGTTGTGGCTTTCTGGGCCACCTCTGCTGCATTCGAAAGTAATAACAAATTATTTACAGGCCGATAATTGACTAAAGATGAATGTGAGAAGCCTGAAAACCTTATATTTAGCAATCATGATTCAGCCAATCAGTGTTCCGGGACTGTGATCTGACCGTTCTCTGTTAGCCCTCGTTCTGTCCAGTTCACAAGAGGCCGAGCTGAAAATGGCCTCTTGCTGAGACATGAAACTACCTCTTCCACAGTTTTCAGTGAAGCCCGGAGTCAGAGAACACTGTGTGCGGTGAAATGTAAAAGATATGTCCTTAATATACTAACATGCCACCATAGCGGTGTAAACAAGCACATAGTCTCTCCAGGTTTTTCAAGGTGTTTCTGAATGGAACATGCCTCAAACACCTCCCCAGAGAGGCAACCAAGAGGCATCCAGAAGAGGTGCCCAGGCCACCTCAACATGCAGAAGCAGAGGCTCTACTACAAGCTCCTCCCGGGTGACTGACATCCTCAACGTATCTCTACGGGAGTACCCAGCCACCATGCAAAGCTCAAAACCAGAGAAGGAACATAGATTGAGTGGTAAATCGAGCGCTTTGCAGACCATGACTGTTCCCTAAACCACTCTTGCACCATACGAACCACATGAATCCTGGCATTGTCATTTTGAAATATGTGAAGTGCCAACAGGGAAGACAAAAATATTCTGATGGAATAACCTTTAAGAGGATAATTATTAAGATTTGTGCATGTACTGTATATTAATATATCTGCACTGTACTGACATTCATATGCATGTATGAAGATTACATAAAACCATCATGCTCTGAGAACAGATTCAATCAATAATGAAGAGTGTATAATCATACATGGAATGTAAAATTGTCCCAAGTAAAGCACTTTGTGTCCATGTCTATGAAAGGTGCTACACAAATAAAACTCTTATTTTTTTTCTTCTATTGAACAAACTTATTCTTATTAAAAAAAAAAAAAATACCAGTACTTTTAACAATACTTGGTTTATGATACCGGCACCTGGACAACACTTTTGCCGACACCGCTACTAAGGTCATCTATATGGTAAGAATAATGGTACTTTCTTTCATAATAGACTATTTCTTTTTTCAATCATTCATTTGAGCTGAAACAACCAAGTAACTTTCTTTAGTGCTGTCTCAGGATCCACAATGCATCTCATCTTGCTATCTTAAGGATTTTTTGTCTCTGTACCAATTTTTGGTACAATGTGTTTTTCCAATACCTTTACTACCTTAAAAAATGTTGATACCCAGCCCTACTTAATACTGGCCTTCCCTCCCCCTGACTAAACAGCCTGTTTTGCAGGTAGTCAGTTGACCTCATTCTTTGAGCACATAACACTACTGAATATGCAATAATACTCCAGTGGGAGGCTCCGATCTATGTGCTTAGTTGAATCCAGGAGTTGACTTTTATTGGCTGGGCAGTGTGAAAAGACCGGGCCAGTTTGAACTATTCTGAATACCATGGCTCCTGTGTAGGTTGTGGACATTACGGCGTACATTTCGCAGGTGCATGCGCTTTGATAGCGTGGGCGCAGCTTGGCGGCATTTGCAAGCTCATATCGAGGCAAGGTGAGAGGGGAAGGAGAGGAAGGGGTGTCAATGCAGTTTCTTTCCCCCAACCCCCAAAAACCAAGAACAATGCAACACTACAGTGGGCAACCGTAGCTTGCTTCATCATAGCCATGGCTCCACATCAAGCAAAAGAAAACATTTACAAAAAAAGTTTGATTTTACGATATGGCAAAACATCCTCAGATAAAGATTCATTTCTCAATTCACTTGGTGCATTTTTTTTCGCATGCGTCTCTAGGTGTCTGCATTGTCCCGCACATTCTATAAGCAGTTCAGAATGCAAGTCAATAATATAATGGTGGAAAAAACGTTGTAAAATATAAATGAAAAAAGAAAAAGCAGCATTCACTCCATTCCTGGATGCTGTGGCTAGCAGGTGTGCTTGGAAAATTTTGTTTGAATAGAAGCCAAACCTTGCAGGCCACCCTATGGGGGCATTTCTTGCCTAAGCCGAGAGGCGGGTCGATAACTCGTAATAAACTGTACATGTCCTTATAATGAATTCGCCCGCTGCAAGAAGAATACAGGGGAGGTAAGAAACATAGACACACATAGAAAAGACTCACATCCACAGAGAAGAGAGAACAGAGGGAGGAAGAGCACACATTTACAAGATCAAAGTATCTGTGAGAAATTCTGATGGATTCTACACCTTCACAGAGGACATCGGTCAGGTCTCTCAGCTCTACTCTTTGATTGCCGTTTGACAGTTGATTGTGCAGTGTTAATTTCAGTTATTTTATTTTTAGGCTAGTTTTAGTCATCTCTTGGAGGCCTCTTTCCATAGAACGGGAGAGAGAGCAATATTCCCACATGAACAAAGCACAGACCTGTTCCTTTGATATGAGCCTCTTTCAAACAGAGTCACTGGAAGTTCAGATGTTTTTAGTCCCTACATTTCATTTTAATTTGTAATTCTTTTAGTTGACAAAAAATATTACTTACTTACTAAAATTATGATGGCATTTTAGTAAGCAGAAGAAATTAGCACTTCAGGTTATTGCGTGACACTTCATGTTGAAACAGATGAACTGATGACTCAGATCCCTAATTCAGAAAAATCTACTGGAACTGCTGCACAGCGCTGACACAGTGAGTCGTCTTGCTGTTTCCTCCTCCAGCATGTGCTTCCAATTTCAGCATATGCTTTGTTGTTTACACTACATGTCCAACCCTAACTACATGTTTTACCAGTGCCTTTAATTACTAGGAACGGCTACGATCTTAATAACAACTTGTGGCTATGAACTGAGCCCCTTTGTTTACCAATGTGTGGGCCTGTCTGTTTTGCATGTAATAATAATAGATGATTTTGGCACCAATTTGAAGCCCATAAGTTGTACCTTAAATGACATATCATGCACATGGGGCTTAAAACATGCTAAAAACATTCTTTTAGGTGCCTCAACATTGATATTTTAAGTTTCACAATTTGAAATGATGTCTCTGTAATAATAAGATGGTAACAATGACATAGATGCGTAAGGGGTTGGTTAAGAGTTTGTCCGGTACTCCCCCCGCAGGCAGCAGAGGGAATAACAATAACATTTCAGTTTCTCTTCATAGCGTGGTTAGCAGCTTCAGCACAGTGTGATGAACACACTTTGAGAACCGAACGGCTCAGAACTGATCCAATGTTGGATTAAAGGCATTTTGCAATGACGCATTACAACCAGGAAAATACAGACTGAAGTGCTGAAACCATAGAAGAAGAAACTAAAGATTACTCAAACCTGGGTGGATGAAGAGGAATATTAGTCCAGATATGTTTTTGACGAGGGAACAACGTCATGATATGAAGTCGATTTGGCTTTAATGTTGGCCACTCTTAATTTTACATTCTCTCGCCAAGTGTTTTTTTTTTAACCACTGCCTACTGTATCGGACCACATGATGGCACTAGACTTGGATTTCAGATACCGATCTGTGCAGAAGTGTACACATCACAGGAAAGGGCGGTCAGAGGACATGTTTTTGTCAGTATGCAGATTCCACAGGAAACTTAAGGGAGGGAATGGGGCACTGTATCTGTGGAATACAGTTTGTACAGAAGAGAGGAGATGATAACCATATAGGAGGTTATCGTCCATGCTCTGCAGAGGTTACACACACTGCTTTCAGAGCAGTACGGACTGTAGGCACAAGCATATTCAAACAGATACAATTGTTACTTCTCTTCTTCTACTACTTTTATTTTACACAGCGGCGTGCTGGGACATTATTTCAGCCCGAGACCTTTATCATTTAGAGCGGCCTCTGACAGTCGGAGCTTTAGCTCAACTCGTATTGACTTTACCTTAGAAGTCAGAGGTTGTTGGATCGTTCCCACTTGATAACACTTTGTTTTTTCACACAGGCTGCCACATAATTAATCTGGGTCTGATGCATCTCAGTCGGTAGAGTGCGTTATATAAATGAAACAGATTTGATCAAAACTTATTCATCCACTTTTTATACACGTGTTGCTAATGCCTTTTTTCATCTCTGCTATTTATGCTGGATTGGACTTTACCAACTTGAACTAACTTGGTGTAACTTGGTATTGCTATTCTCTCTCGCTTATACTTGATTTTCATTATTTGCTAGATTTACATGACAAAAGCCCAGTTAAAGCCTATGGGCCTAAAACAGCACAACTGTGGGAGTCCGTTATTAATTAATATTGTTTTCTTGCCGGCCAAAACGTCCCAACCCTCCCGATTACCCAGCACGCCATCAGTTTTAGAAGTTCCTTTGAGGCAAAGTAGCCAAAAGTTTGCCAAGCAGAGATGAAACTTTTGTGAACATTATCAGTGCCTCAAAAGAGATGTTCCGAGCTAGAGGGATTTTGTATAACTTTTCATCTGATTTCTTTTTCAGGTGCATACTCTTATAGAACTATTCAAATTGTTCACTCAAGCTAGAAATATATCAATTATGGGTGCTATAAGATTCCACCAATTAATATTTCAAGTTTGTGCATAGGAAAGGTTGAATTTAGTAGCATTAGCATACATTAGCACGACGTATGGCATGATATTATACTTCACTACACTAAACGTTACTGTCATTAGTATAAGGCTCCAACTGCCACAACGTAGCTGACTTACCATGCGGCAGGATCATACTCGGCCCATATCCTGACATACTCATCCAAGTGGTGCGGTCCCAGGATGGAGGAGTCTCTGGTCAGGTACTCAAAGTTGTCCATGATGACAGCCACAAACAGGTTCAGCATCTACGTACACACAGGGAAAAGGTTAGCCGTTTAGCTTGTTTTCCAATTCAAATAAACCAGTAATAAGCAGAGAAGGTCAATAACATCGTAAATTCACTCCAGAGGTGTTTTTGTGGATCTGTACTCTATTTCAGTCATATTTCTGTTCAGAATTTGTTACATTACTAAAAAAAAAAATACATAACATACACTCCAGAACACCCCTCCTCGAAACCACCTTATCGTGGTGGAGGGGTTTGAGCACCCGAATGATCCTAGGAACTACTATGTTGTCTGGGGCATAATGATCCTGGTAGGGTCTCCCATGGCAAACCTAGGTCCTAGGTGACGGGTGTGACTGTAGATTCATATTTTGCTACTTGTATTCTATTGTATGACCTTTTAATGTTGACCATTTGTGGGCTTCACAGTTGTATTGATCTGAGAGGTTAAACCTTGTCCTCAACATGTTGATTCCTGTGGCCAGATGCCTTAAGTGTTACTACCTCCTGTGGAAACAGTGGTTGTTGCCTAAACCATTTGTGCTTTGTTCTACAAGGTTTTTGATGTTGGGATAGATCGGTAGATATATCTTTGGTTGTTTATGGCGGTGCCGTAATGAAAGCCGGCGAGCCGAATGTCCTTGGGCGTTTTCCTGACCCTTTGTTAGATTGACCTTGCAAGGACTATAAGACCATGTGTTGAAGGGTTGCTCCTTTAGTCTTGTAGAGTCTACTGGCCATGGACTCTGCAACGCTCACAGGAACCTTGTTGTTCTCATGTTCTGTTATTCACAGAATGATCCATTTCTACTGCTTAAATAAAATCAACAAAGTCAAGTTTGTCAGACCAAGAGCGGTTCAGAAGCCCCTTATGATGAGACCATCTAGGACCGTCCTCCCGTGGACCCACCACCTGTAGGAGGAGCCATAAGGGACTGGTGCAATGTGACCCGGGCGGCTTGGACTGCTGCCCCCGCGACCCGGGAACGGATAAGCGGAAGAAGATGGATGGATGGAAGGATGGATGGACACTCCAGAACAGTAAATGGCTGTGAAGATTCCATACCACTGATTCATAGCAAAGTAGAAGTCTTGTCCCTTTAGTGTTGATGGTGAATTCGGGAACAATTTAGATATTTTTGGAGCCGCAGATAGTTACTATGCGCAACTCTTACTTAAAATCATCCAAACAATATATATTTCTTCCATCGTAAAAATAAAAGGGGCTTTGGGTCCAATCAGGAGGAGAGGGAGCTAGATCATTTACTTTTAATATGTCTCTGTCTCCTATTTTGCAATCTTACCGGCTCCTATTTGGTTGACATCTCCCTTTCAAGGAATAAATTGACTGAACATGCATGTTACTAGATCCTCAAGTAATACGCTTATTATACTTTGACCTCTACAAGTTCGTACTGATTCTTACCAGGAATGAACAGAAGAAGATGAAGGAGACGAAGTAGAGGTATGCCACCTGGCTTCCGCACTCGGGCTCCGTGTTTCCAGACAGAGGGTCGCACACTTTGTTGCCGAGACAGGCCAGCATGATCTCGTGCCACGCCTCTCCCGTGGCACTCCTGTCATCGCAAATACACCGTCACATGTATGCCCTCATGGTAGTTGGCATAGGTTCCTCTAGTTTAATGTGGTAGATTTCAATATTTTGCTATAAATGCCATTTTGAGTCCAGACACTGTATGTAATGCTATATGTATGGAGGTAAACCGTCTGTGTAGGTTTCCAGTCGTACAGGAGTTGTCCATCGTAGGCCAAGATTGTTCAGTCTCCATGTGTACTCTGTAGTTGAAGTGTCGGATCTTGCTCCAAAGATCTTCCTCAGCGAATAAAGCCTTAAACATTCGTTCGTGGGTCTCTTGAGAGCAAACCAGAAGGAGGAGTTAACCTTTAGTACCAAGAGAGGAGGGACTTAGAGGTTAACTCCTCCTTCTGGTTTGCTCTTAAGAGACCCACAAACATGTTTAAGTCTTTATTCGCTGAGGACGATCTTTGGAGTGAGAGCGAAACGTCCAACACTTCAACTACAGAGTACAGATGAAGACTGAACAATCTTGGCCAGTATGGAGGTAAAGTTCCATTTCTCATTGGTATAATATTGTCGGCAAAGCAATTATGAATTGTTTACCCCTACGCATGTTACTTCCTGTGTCTATGTACAATAAGGAAGTAAGGTAAGACACTGCTGGTGAATAGACCCTTTCGCTGCTTACATCATCAGTGACATCAGCTGGAGGCAGGAAGTGAGCAAGAGAAATAAGATTAAACTAAAACTAGGGATTATAAGTGTAAAACTACAAGTAAAAAATGTGGTCCTGTTGTGGCTTAAGGTGCAAGAACAAGTGGAACGACATTTGAGACGATAAAATAAGGTTTTATCTGATATTTCCAACAGCAGTTAGACGTTTGTTTATCGTTACTAGACAACAGCTACAATGGAAATAGATGGGAATTCTAGCTTTCCGCCTCCAGCTAAGCCCCAAATGTTTACAAACAATGAAAGGGATAAAATGTAAATTGAGTGATAGCAATTGGAAACTTTTGCTGAATATTACTGAGATGAATTCAAGAAAAACAGGTATTGGAAGTTATAAGGCATTTTATGTGTGAAATGGCCAAAAGTGACTATATTTTCAGCGACAAAATCTAAACAATTAACAAGAGCTAGATTTAAATATATGATTTTATTTTGTTGATACATTAGTTACAAAGATTTGTACAGAGGGGATTATTGATATTTTGTTTAGTTTTTCAACAAACTAGTTATTAGTGAATACATTTGTAAAAAAAAATCATATTTCGTCTTGTTTTTTGGGGGTCCAAAACTCAATAAATCAGGCTGGGAATTAAACATTGAAAAATCCCTCTGAACAATCCTTCTAAATATTGTTAAGTACAAGGAAAGTTTTATGTCGGTAGGTGCCATGAAAGCAGAGACCTGTAAGGAGAATGCATTGAGAAAGTGGCCAATTCTCTCTGTAAATCTATGTGCAAATGTTGAATTAGTGCAATGATGTGGCAATTTATTTGTTTCCAGGTGAAAGCTATATGTTAAGAGATTGATTTTTGCCTGTAGTGTCTCCCCTTAAATGCACACTCTCTCACTATTATAAAACCTAAGCATCTAGACACACCTGAAGAGGAGCATGAGCGCTTGTATAAAGGTCCTGAAGTTGTTGTGCGCGTTGATGGCACTCTCTCCATCTTCCTCAATGGCGATATTCCCGAACAGCTGTTGGCACACACAGAGATGTTAGCTTTTACGCAGAACAACGGTTACAGATGCAAGCGTTCGTGGATCATAAGTCAAAATGAGTCGTATTACGGTGCTCTAAGACGCACAGACTCCCTCACCTGCATTCCAATGATGGCGTAGATGAAGAAGAGCATGGCGATCAAGAGGCAGACGTACGGCAGCGCCTGGGGAGAGGAGCATCAGATGTTGGGACACTTAAGATGACTAACGATAATGCTCTGGATTTCAAAAGCGGATTTGAGATAGTAAAAGTACGTCACGTTGAATAATAAGGTTCCTGCCATTAGGAAGCGCAGATTAGGAAGCGAATTAGGAAGCACAGACCGAGAAGAGTTTATTATCGGGCAACTCACTTTTGGCGGCGCAACATACAGCTAGGGTGACCAGGTTTTTCAAATTAAAAACTGGGACAAAAATTAGATTTTTTTTTTTGTTTGTAATTTTTCTTTTTTTTTTGGTGTTTTTTCTCGAATTTTTTCTTGAATTTTTTTCGTCATTTTTCTCGTCTTTTCTTATATTTTTTTTGTTCTTTTTTGCGGGGTTTGTTTGTAGTTTTTCCTCACGATTTTTTGTTTTCTTTTTCATAATTCTTTTGTATTTCTTTTTCCTTTTTTGTCATTTTTTCATAATTTTCCCCACATTTTGATTGCTTTCTCTCTCATTTTTTTTTCGTAATTTTTTCCCAGTGTTTTCTTATTTTTTTGTCAAATTTTTTGTCTTGGTCTAAAGTCATGAAGATTTTTTTGTTGTTGTAAATCTCTCATTTTTTTTCGTCATTTTTCCCGTGTTTTCTTATTTTTTGGGAATTTTTCTTTCTGCATTTTTTTGTCACATTTTCTGTCTTGGTCAAAAGTCATGAAGATTTTTTTGTTTTTGTTGTAATTTTTCTCGGTTTTTTTTCTCTTTTTTTGCAGGTTTTTCTCATGATTTTTTGTTTTGTTTTTCATAATTCTTTTGTATTTCTTGTACTTCCTTTTTGGTCATTTTGTCATAATTTTCCTCACATTTTTATTGCTTTTCTCTCTCATTTTTTCCCGTCATTTTTCCTGTGTTTTCTTATTTTTTTTGGTAATTTTTCTTTCTGCATTTTTTTGTCACATTTTTTGTCTTGGTCAAAAGTCATAAAGTATCAAGTAAATATGCGGCTTTGGACATGGCACTGGTGAAAAAACTGGGACAGGGTTAAATTTTAACCCTAACTCTGTGCTTCCATATGGTGTTGGTGTATAGTGGTGTGTGTATAAACATTTAAAAAACTGTTTTCTTTTTCTTAACAGTGCAGTGGGTGGGGCTCTTCCCATTGGCTCCATTGTAGTGTCACATACACCTACTTATACACACCACATGCCCCGAAGAAGACCCTTTGTGGTTGAAACGCGTTGGTGTCCCCACTGTAATAAAGGACTTTTAACTTAAGCAGAGTGCCTCGGATGTGTCATGTGCCCTTTTTTGCCATTTTTATATGCTTTTGCACCTTTAGGGCCTCCTTTATATTCTTTCAACACAATAGAGTGCCTTAACATTTGAATTAATTATATATCTTTAACACGAATATATTTAAAATGAATTAATCCACTTTACTAGTTCACTTCACTCAATACATTATTACTAAGTTTGAAGTATTATGAACTAAAATGCCAACTGTTTCCGAAGCTCTAAATATCCTATTTTCTTTCTTTTTTTTATTAAAATAAGAAAAATGCTTTAAGATAAGGTAAGATACTTGGCGATTTTAGCTGTAAATCTTTGAGGACGAGGACATTTACAATCGAGTTTTTGTACAAGATCGGCAGCAATACCTTTATGGTTTGTTCCACTATCTTGCACCGCAGCGACCGATAGTTAGTTACCGATGTCGTGTTCCCGTCATGTATCGCGTGAGATTTTCAAATGCTACACACAGCCGTCATTTCATCAAGAAGACTAATCTTTTCACAGTGTCTCCAAACAGACGAACGCAAACCTTTTGGCTTAAAAATCTCATCCATGTTGTTGTTGTTGTTGTCTGAGTCTGACGCATGGTCTGACAGCCCCAGCGGCTGACAGGAGACAGGAGAGATATTGTGGAGATTTCTGAGCCAGACAAGTGATCTACTAACCTTGAAAGACAAGAACTATAACTTCTGGCTTAGATCCACAGGTGTTTTGGATCAATCAGGTACTGCCGTGAGCGGGAGGGTTTTTCATTTGCCGACAACAACAAGCACTTTTATCGATACTAATTGATACCACAGCAAACATAAGGTGACAACATAAGGACCGCAACAGACTTACAAACATGAGTAACATTTTTAAAGACAAAGGATGTAATTGCTTCTGCACTTTGAATAGATGCACTAACAACATAACATGTAGCGCAGCAATTTTATAAGAGAGAGAGGGAGCCACTTTTGATATGAATATTTACGTATTAACAACGAGAGAGTATTTCCAACACAAAGAACAAGTCTCTTTCAAACTTTTGGTGCCAAAGTTATGGCCGGAAGTCTGCACGAAAGTCTGCAATGTTGTTGAAAAACAAAGCAATTTACCGCCATCTTCTAAGTGGCCCACTGTTTCGCCTATGCCCAGGGCCGGCCCATTTACTATCGCTTAATTTTTGTTTGTTTTTCTTTTGAACCAAGGTTTTGAGAGTGACACATCTTTCAATCTCTGTATGTGCTTTAACCCTCTCAGGTCTTGGGGCATTTTTTATTATTTTTATGTTATTTTCGCCTGGTATTTTTTTGTTTTATTGCTTCTGAAACACCTCCTCATGGTGCACCATCAAGTGCTTGGACTCTTAATTTTCAGAATAAATTGAACTAGTATCATCTGAATGCTGTATTAGAGTCATATCAATGAAGTAATCATGATAGAAGCAGAAAAACAACCAAAAAATTAGGCGAAAATTTAATTTCTCACCTCACTCTTTCCCTATATGCAAAAAAAACAATGAATGATTGACCTGGCCCAGGAGATGGAAAATAAAGGCTGTAGTTACTGTAGAAATGTTTATTTTTGACAAAAATAACAAAAAAATGTAGGCGCTCATAGCACTTTTTTGATTATTATTCCACTAAAATATGCTTCTGTAAACATAGAAGGCTAATTTTTGAGAAAAAAAAAAACAACTAAAAAATTGTCCTAAATGTTATCCCATAGTTGTGCTCATGTTTGGCACAAATGTTACTCCATACTTTAGTCCTCCATGTTCTGAAAACAAGATGGGCGCTGACCAGAGACACATTTTCAGGATGAAGAAGTCAAGTTTTCAGACAAAAAAATCCACAAGTTTTAATCTAGTACCGTTTTGAATCCCTGGGCGATTGTGTAAAGTGCAGAGTCAGCAGTTTTAGCGAATACTAACTTTTTGCACTTTTTGACACACATTTTCAACGCAATCTTACATCGCCCCCTGGAGGCCTAGAAGGACATGAGTGGGCTTGTTTTAAAGCCCCAACCCTCCTCTTTCCGATACAAAAATACAGTAAGTCTCTACGACATTAACCAGAGGGTTAAATGTGGAAGAATTAACAAAAAACCTAACCAAACTGAATTGAACTGTCTTGTCAAAAGACACAACGGCAGACTTCTGTTTAGACCTTGAAACC
>OMNZ01108644.1:22610-47481 GCA_900303255.1 Lesueurigobius sanzi
CGGCCCATTTACTATCGCTTAATTTTTGTTTGTTTTTCTTTTGAACCAAGTTTTTGAGAGTGACACATCTTTCAATCTCTGTATGTGCTTTAACCCTCTCAGGTCTTGGGGAGGCCTAGAAGGACATGGGTGGGCTTGTTTTAAAGCCCCAACCCTCCTCTTTCCGATGCAACAATACAGTAAGTCTCCACAACATTAACCAGAGGGTTAAATGTGGAAGAATTAACAAAAAACCTAACCAAACTGAATTGAACTGTCTTGTCAAAAGACACAACGGCAGACTTCTGTTTAGACCTTGAAACCAATGCATCTTCACTGACTTCTGCATTTAGAGAGTGAATGTGTACAAACCTTGAAAGACTGTACGAAGGTCCAGAGCAGGATGCGGATGGTTTCTCCCTGCCTCAGCAGCTTGATGAGACGCGCCGCCCTGAACAGCCTCAGGAAGCTCAGGTTGATGAAATTATTCTACAACAGCGAGACACAAAAGGCCCAAGAAAGAGCAGGAGAAAAGGCGTATAAGATCGACACAGAGAAACGTTTTCCGCCCGCCCAAAACGATAATTAATGTGTTGAAATTCAAATGAAGACAAACAAGTCAAAGCAAACATAACCATAAAATAATGCAACGTTTCAACAAGCCTCATCCATGGTTTCTTTAGGTCAATCAAACAACACAAGGAAAATAAGGCAGTCATCCAGGTTGGTCGGGTTAATCCAATCATGTTATGTGGTGAGAGTAGGGGACAGTAGTTACAGTGCAGGGAGTTTTTTGCTCGGAAAAGTGACAACCAAATGCACTAAGTTGGATCAAGGCACGCACACCACTGTCAGCATGCAGATGTGGCGAAGAGAAGAGAGGTCTTTTCAATGGGAGCGTCGAAACAAGCGTTGGCCTAGATGGAATGAAGCCGAATGCATGAGGGTGAGGTCAATGTTGTGTAGGATCGTCTTCAACCGACTCGCGATCAAACACCATAAAGCGTCATGAGCCAGTGCTACGTCTGTCGGCTTTGTCAAAGTTAAAGCTCTGCCAGACACATGCAACATGCACTTTCTTACAATAAAGTTACACTCGTGATCAAAGGGCCTATATTATGCTTCGTTCGGGCTTTATTAAAGTGGACATATCACGCACGGCGGCGGCTCGTGTACCTGCTTTTGGGCACCGCTGCATGTTTTATAGTTCAGCTAAAGCAGGGGTAGGCAAGTTTGCTTGGAGAAGGGCCATTTTTTTCCCCTACTTAATAGATCGAGGGCTGATCCTGCTTATGGTGGATCAAAACTGAAGGATTACTTGTTTAATTGGTCATATAGACTTAAACAGGGGGTCTGGGAGTCTTTCCCCTTGGATTTTTTTTGACAAATTTCGAATATTTCGGTATTTTTGGATTACTTTAACCAGTGTTTAGATCTTTAGTCTTAGGATATTTCTCAAAATCATCTTGGGGGCCAGAGGGTATATGCTGGAGGGCCTGACGTTGCCTACCCCTGAGTTAAAGTCTCTGTTTGGAATATAATCTTGATGAATAAGGACTGCTCTTATAGGAGTGTTGTTTCTTGTTTGGAGCCCTCTGCTGGCAGTTTATTGCAAACGACATGCTAATAAATCAATGGCACTATAGATCCTTTCGCTGCTTACATCATCAGTGATATCAGCTGGAGGCAGGAAGTGAGCAAGAGAAATAAGATTAAACTAAAACTAGTGATTATAAGTGTAAAACTACAGCTAAAAAATGTGGTCCTGTTGTGGCTTAAGGTGCCAGAACAAGAGGAATGACATCAGAGACTATAAAATAAGGTTTTATCTGATATTTCCAACAACAGCTAGACATTTGTTTATTGTTACTATGCCAACAGCTACAATGGAAATAGATAGGGATCCAGCTTTCCGCCTCCAGCTAAGCCCGCAATGTTCATTAACAATGAAAGGGTCTATAGGCAAATAATAATCATTCTGTAAAAATGTACAATGATCTACTATTGCAGGGCTTTGTCGTTTAGCTGTTTTGAGACTTTGTTGTGATTGGCTAAAACAAGTCTGATCCAATCAGCAACATATTATCTATTCAAAGTCCATCCATTTTCTGAAAATTAGCAACGAGAGCCATTCGAGATTGACACGGAAATTGGAAATTAACGGCGAGACACTGCAGGTGAATAGAGAGAAAAAATGTAACTTATCACTGAAATACAGTAAATATGAGAAAATATTGTTCTTTAATTTTATTATTATTTTATCTGTGTAGGTTCTCAGTCGTACAGGAGTTGTCCATTGTAGGCAAAGATTCTTCAGTCTTCATCTGTACTCTAAGAAAGCAAACTGGCCCCAAACCTGAAAATGTATATAATTTACTTTTCAGGGTTTATACAGGTAGCGACAAGGCAAATTTAATACTTTTTAATGCCATTTTAATGCTCAAATACTACATTTTTAATGCTACAAATGCCACAAATCAGTACATATTTAATATTAATTTCCATATTCAATAGAAAATTTGATTGAAAGGACAACTTTTGACGAGAAATACAAAGCCAAAACTCCAGGCTAGATCCTAATTTTTGTATTTTTGACAAACTTATGCTGTAAAATTAGTTCAGCAATGCCATGATTGTCCAAGATCTTTTGACAGTTTGAATTATATTTAATGCTTTTTAATGACATCTGATTTTGCCTGCAGTGTCTCCTCTTAAGGGGTTTGAAAATGTGGGTGCCACTTCTGAATTGCTGTCTACGCAACAAAATGCCGGGAAGCCATCCAGCACATTACTACAGAGCAAAGAAGACTTCAGAAACTTAAACCAAGCTAACTAAACTTCAGATATGTCTTTGATAATGGGACGTTAATGGGTTAAAAAAGCCCAGAAGTAAAGTTTGCATGATATGTCCACTTTAAACTGCTTTCGACACCTTCGCCTTGGTGTTTCTTGTTGCATACATTAAAAACAATCAGAACATACCTCCAGGACTTCTAGTTATTATACTAGATACACTCCCAGATAGTAGTCACTAACTGGAAGCGCAGTGTAAAGCGAACATTTGGGACAAGCTGTTATGCTGTTAACCTGTCCAGTGCAGGTCATTTTAACACTTCCCACTTCATGATCAGTCTGGTGTAAGTGTACGGACTTTAAAAAACACGAGAACTTCATGGATCACATTGTTCTGATGGAAGAAGGAGACGGACACAATATTCAGGAAACTAAAACCTGGGCAAAAGCAGCAAAAACACTCAACTGTATGGGATTGAGAGGTAAAAAAAAACGTATCATTATAAGCTCCACAAAGTCAGTTTAGCATAATATAGGCCCTTAAAATAGTGTCTATCATATTTCTGGAGAATATCGTACATATCGTATAACCACAGTGACTCAGAATTCTGAAGAAAATATGAACATTGCACTTAAAGTATTTTCTATTCAAAGTGAGTCTGAGGCCAAGCAGAGCATGCACAGTTCGCAGCCATCACAATGGCTGGGATGCAGGACAAATGCAGTAAAATAAGATCTCCAAAAAATTACAAACCATCTACATGTGGATGTTGCAGATATATGGTTTATAGCAGCAAATTTTTGGATTTTTGTATTCGAAGAACAACCAGAGAGGTTGACCAAGCCGGTTGTCATGGGTGGACACAGAGTCATAGTGCATTTTGATTGGAATAGCGGCAGTTGGCCAAGGGGCAAACAAGATCACAGTGGATCGTCAATAAGTTTGTGGACGATTTAAAGAAAGCATGTAAAAAAAGATAAACACAAGAAGATACAAATCAACAGTCAATACACATACACCTCGGTAAAGCAACTGTACGCTGTAGAGAGTTCAGAGAGGAGCAACAGTGTAGGAGCATATACACAGAGGCAACACAGAGCCTCCTCTCTGGAAAGGTTCAAAGTGAAGTGGACATCGCACTAGAGTGAGTAGCATTGCAATTTGAAATGAAAAGGTTTGTTGGAAACTTGGGAGGAAAGATGCAATAATCTGAGTTAGTGAGTGTGATAAAATTACGGAAATAATATATTAATCTGATATAGACCTAAAATATTTGACAGCAGTTCATTACAGAGAATATTAAAGGTGCTTTTTATGTGGGAAAACAAACAAACAAACAAACAAACTTGATACTAGTGCATATTTGAGCTTTTAGTGACCCAGTGCTGTGTGGGTGGTCACAGCGCCCTTTATGACGCTATAGGATACATTTCTTTGTGGGGTTTCTGGTTGGTTTTCTCTGCTGATGGATCCAGCTCCATGGTAAAGCAATGAAAACCAACCAGTCGCCATAAATATACTAAATACTAAAATACTAAATTAATAGAAAGAATGTTCTTCAACCCTAGTCCAGTGCAACTTGTATATGTTTTTTTCTTCTTCATTATGCATTTTTTGGCTGGTGTGACTTATACTCCAGTGCAACTTATAGTCCGAAAAATATGGCAATCCAGGAGCCTCATAAAGGCGGCTGTGATGAAGAGTAAAGGCGCCATATAAGCACCCATACAGCCACTGGGTCACTGAAAGGTCAAATAAGCACTAATATCAAGGGTTTTTTTCCACATGAAAAGTCCCACAATGCACCTTTAATGGTATTTTCAAACAATACTAAACAGCAATAAATAAATAAAATCTGTGTTGATTTTGACTTGGCTCAATGCCTTCAGTATACAGTAAGGCTGCATGATATTGCAATATTTTACCAAACCGTTTCAACAGTGTTTTAGTTTAAATACAAATCATAACTAATTTGTTTTTTTTTTTCATTGTGTCAAAATAAGACTTAAGAAAACAGTAAATCAGGACCAAAATAAGGCTAAACTACGAAACTAAAACTAAACCTTTGCACATTTGTAAGTTCCATGCATTTTTTGATTCAGTCCGAGTCTGCTAATAATGTGTGGATCTCAGTCAGATGAGAGACTTATGTTAAGACCAAACACGGTTTGGACGGCAAAGGCCTCTGGTTTATATGCAAAAGATATGGTAGACGCGCCTCAAGGGGTATCCCGAGCTGCCAGTTTGAAGCCTTCCTCGCATAAAAGACGCAAAAGTTCAATAATCTGAATTGACGTGGCATGACAACCAATCAGAAGCCTAATTCACACATACTACGCCAGGTGGCAAAAGTGTTTTTTTTTTAAATATTTTATTCATCGTCGCTCATGTTGAGGAGCACATCATTGTGAAGGAGAAGGGCACTGGGTCCAAATGGTTGGTTTGTGCTGCAAGACCAATTTCCAGTAGAAACTGCTGCCTTCTTGCGCAGGTGCCTGTGCCGCTGTCGCTCCATGTCCATTTCTGTCATTTCTCTTTCCTCGATCAATGACATTACGTTTGCACGATCCTTCTGTCTTTTAACCTGCCGCATGAGCAGCAACAGTGCAATAAGTTCCACTTCATCCATCTTTTCAAAAGTTCTGCACGGTGCATCTCTTTTTTCATAATTAACTTGCTTTTTATCCAAACCCCGACCACTCTCCGCCCTCACGGCTTTTGACCCAGGTGTGTGTGAATGCTGGTTACGCGGCTTCGAGCAGCTGTGGCTGTCGCGTGTGAATGACTTATGCGGCACGTAAGCGGGCTCCATTTGTCCGCACTTAGCCCGGTGGCGATGTGTGAATTAGGCTAGAGAGACTCGCTCTAGAGATGCATTTCACGTACCGGAATGAACCCATGAAAACAACAAAAACGATGGAAGATCTTGTTAATATTATAGAGACAGGAATAGGAAGGATCTTGCTTGGAGGAGGATCATAGAGGAGGATGGGATCTCAGGGAAGTTATCTAAATATTTCACAACAGTAAATATTCCCCTGCTTTGTCAAATCCGGTCAGGAGTCGGACAATGTACAGTCACTACTATTTTCCAGGCTTTTGACTCGCGTCCCGAGCGTATTGATTCTGGTGACAACTGTCTGACTTCAAAATGCACAAGCGTCCAAATAGAGGCCGGCCAAATCGTGTTTGGTCTGAACACACCATTAAGGGATTTTGGAATAAATGATGGCTTCTTGCGATACAGATTACATTACTTAATATTTTTTGCAATACATTGTGCAGCCATACAGTATACAACCATAATGACACAAGTCTCTGATGTGTACAGTAAAATAATGTCCCCCCTGTGTTCACAGACTGTCTGCTGTGGACTCACTGCTCCAAGTGGGACACTTATGTAAAAGTGTTCATGCATGGATGAACCAGGCCAGAGTTATGGTGACAACTGCAGCCTTGTGTTTTTGTCTAGTCTACCACATGTGAAAGGGAAAAAAATAAATAAATAAATAAAACTAAATTCCACCAATAATTAGAAAAATGTCACTTACCCCAAGTTCAGTGACCAGAATGTCAGTGATGCTGCCCAAAACTGTAACACAGTCGAAAATATTCCAGGCATCTTTGAAATAATTCTGTGAAAAGGACAAATGGACAAAGCTTTAATTATATATATACTTTTTACACAGTTTTACCATGATCAAACAAAAGAAGCTGCATAACAACAGGGCACAAGTGAACGCACAAGTGAAAGCTTTTCATTGATCGTGCCACACACAGCTTAATTTACATACTCTCTTTTCAGGGTAAGAATCTCTGTAAGTTTGGATCATTTTAATCAAAAGGGGCACTTCTCAACAATTAAGACTCTGGCTGATGTTGTTAAAAAAGTCTATACTGTATAAACATGAGGCAATCTTGACTGGATCCCAAAGATTTGGCTCCCATTAACTAACCCATCACTATAGCTTGAAGTAGACTAAAAATCCCAGTGTGAACGCATCCTAATTGTCAAACTTTGTCCAGAAATAGCAATAGCCTGTAGACATTTTCTGCGTTAGGCCTACACTGAAACATGGAGGAGGCCGAAAAATTAAGCAGCTTGTTTCAGCTGTGTTTATGCTGATAGTTTGTCAAGTGTGTTCACCACCCATTCTGTAATCTACACTTAACGCCTATGTCACTCCTCTGTCTAATTACTTATACTGCTCTAATTCTGTCAATATAGCTCAAGCTATATCTTAAACTTGTTTTGCCTTTAATAATCTCAAACACACCTTGATCATGATCTTAAACTCTGTTGGCTAGAAAATGCTATATTGATCTAAACGGCTTGCACAAAATCCACCAAAGTCATGCCTCCTTGTTTACAGAGAACTTTGGCCATAAGCCCCTCCCCCCTTTCCCTCCCCTTTGCATCAACAACGGGGAAGGCTGCACTTGCCACGTGGAGCTGTAGTTTCAGCGGATGTTTTTGCACTTGTGATGGAAGGATAAGCTTTGCATGAGATTGTGAGGTAACAGAAGCATTTTCTGATTCTTAGGACTGCAGGTGGGGTGCCCCAAGACCTCCAGGTGCCCCCTAGAGCTGGACACACACTAGAGGTTTAGTCAGATATTTAGTCTGAGGAGGTGTGGCTCAATAAAACTTGGCAATCTCATGGCATGGTCTGTGGTGGGACTCCTCATGTGTGTGTATGTGTGTCCTCATGTCTGTCCTTAAGTGTGTGGCCTGTGCACAGATCTTTAGTCTCAAAAGATTAAAAATCCTCTAGTGTGTGGGCACCTTAAGAGTGTGTAAATTGCTTCACATTGCTGGGTTGAGGAGTGGAGTATTGACTGTTATGTCTCATTTTGTGAAATATGAATTATCTATCCAAACTTATTTTAATGTCGTGAGGGCCCCAAGACGTAATTCCGCTCAGGGCCCTGTGGAAGCTAGGGCCGGCCTAGCCGCCTTAGCCATCCGTAAACTCCAGTCAATGATCATTTCCCTACATGTTACAGTCTGTGTCTGATCTCAGTCACTGCGATACATCGGTTGAATTTCTTCAGATCATTCAGCGAGCGGGGAAGGCAGGAGTTGTAGGTAACGTCAAGCATATGCAGGAAATGATAATACGGATGGCTAAGGCCAGGCTAGCTATTGGGTAAAATCAGATCCAATTATTTCAAACTTTAAAAGGAGTTCACCCCTCAATTGTGAAGATCCAGACCCTCTGTACGTAATGAGGACAAGGGTATGGTAAGACCAAGCTTGGGCCGGCCCTGTCACTTGACGGAAGCCGCACTACTCACCAGAGCTCCAAAGGCAATGATCTTCAGCACACACTCCATTGAGAAGAGCGAGGTGAACACAATGTTGAGGTTGGCTAAGACGGCTTCGTAAGTGTCGGACGCACCATCATACTGTAGCGGAAAGTGTACAGACAAACAGGTCAACAAAGGTGGATAGAATAATTGTTAATATATAACTCAAAGTTGGACACATTTACCTTCATCATGAGCACTATTGTGTTGAGCGCGATCATGGCCATTATCGTGTATTCGAAAGGAGGCGACACCACAAACTCCCACATCTTGTACTGGAAACTGAGCTTGTTCTGAGGCATGTGCCGAGTCAGAGGTCTGGCGTTTATGGCAAAGTCTATGCAGGCTCTCTGTAAAAAGAAGATGTAAGAATTGAATTTGAATATTTATCTCAAATGGAGTAGTTTTTGTCGACTCTTAACATTTGATTTCAAGACTGCAAGTTTTTAAAGTTTACCTTTGTCGATGGAAAAATAAATATGTATTACGTCATGATTTTTATCAGTAAATATATTTCTAAGGTTTTACATTCTTTTTTACTTTCCAGATGTTGGCAACGACTCAAGTTACCATTTAAAATATATGTATTGAAGCATCAGGGTTCCAACTCGTTACTTGAATTTATTTTCCAGGTAATCTCCAGGATTTTCCATGACATTTAACTCCTCACTCACCAGCGCCCCCTGTGGATGCAATCTAATAATGGCTAAAGCCTGTAGCTTTTCGGTCTGAAGAGATTCAAGTTTAGACATGTAAAGCATATATTTTCTTGGGAGCATGGTAAAATGGGGGGTTTGGAGGTCCTCCCCTGAGAAAATTTTGAAATAGAAGATACTTTTTCCTGTGTTCTGGAGCAGAATGAGCTCGTCTTTAGTCTGATGTGGTGGGCAGAGTATCACTTACATTTATTTTAAACAGAAAAGCAAAGGGAGGAGAAATATTTTCAAGCACATTTTTTTTTTTTCCAGGACATTTTTTTTTAGTAATTTTCCATGTTTTCCATGACTTGGTTTTCCAGGTAGAGTGGGAACCCTGAGTATTGATTACACTTACTAAAATGTATTTAAATACTGTACAAAAGTGTTTTTTTGGAACAAATGCTTCAGGAAACTAGTCGCATACATTGCTCAGATGTGATTTCTGACGAAATCTTCCACCTATATCCAGAAGGTTCCATGTCCTCTTTGTGAATAAGGTTCAGGGTTTGTTTTACCCACTTATTTTCCACTAGAAAATTTTACACGATTTTGAAAAAAATCTGTATTCAGGCAGGCAGTTTCCCGCAAAATAAGAAAACTACATTTTGAAGCAAGTAAATCAATACAAGATAAATATTTTAACATTGCTGCGGCAGAATGATTATTTTTTAGCATAATAGGATTGAACATCTCACTATACTTCCAAAAACCCTTACCTCATTTTTCTCTAAGCTATAGTCCTCCATCATCTTGTCTCCCTGTTCTTGGAAGGTGATGATGATCAGAGCCACAAAAATGTTGACAAAGAAGAAGGGGAAGACCACGAAGTACACCACGTAAAAGATGGACATTTCCATCCTGTATCCGGGGCTGGGGCCCTGATTCTCATAGGTCGCATCGACTGAATGTTTCAGTACCCTGGAAAAGAGAAGGAGAGTTAGAGGCAATGATCAGAGCATTCAAAATAACACTAAAGTTACTTCAAATAATCAAATATATATACTGCCGGGTTCCAAAAAAGTCGAAGCATCATTTGTTAAAAGGTAAAAGTAGACATCCAGAGAATAACGAAGAAGTTATTTTGCATTTCAATGTTTTTTTTTCTAAATATCTGGTCTTTTTAATTTATTTGAAATATATATATATACAGTATATATATATATATTTTTTTTTTTAAGATAAATAAAGGTAAGCAGATTGGATTAGGAGGGCTCGCTGATTGGTCAATGCTTTCTAGTGTAGGAGGGGATCGTGAATGTGGGCGGAGGTAAGAACACTAAAGTATTGTCAGCTCACAGAGAAAGAGCTTAGAAAGATTAAAGGATTACGTAAAGATGCATGAAACCATAAGACAAAGCATAACTCAGGGTACGTTTTTGATGAAGCAACATTATAGCATGGTAGATATTTCGAAAGAGTAAATCTATCACAATATATATTAATCGACTTCAACCCATCTCTATTAGAGTCAGTTTTGTGGTACTTACTGCGGCCACCCCTCTCCAGTGGAAACAGTGAAGAGGGTGAGAAGGGCCCAAGCCACATTGTCGTAGTGGAAATCGTATTTCTTCCATTCCCGCTTCTGTGCCCTCACTTCATTATCGCGTTCATAGACCAAATATTCGCCTCTGAAAAAGAAATGGTATTATGGTTTTACTCTCATGAGGTAAAGGTTTCTATGAGTTAGGTTCACAATCTGCCAACATTTTTATTATAACACCCTATAGCCCCGAATTGCTCAATTTTCTATATTATAGTGCTGCGCTGTGTAGTAGACCAGGGGTAGGCAACGTCAGGCCCTCCAGCATACACCCTCCGGCCCCCAAGATGATTTTTAGAAATATCCTGAGATATATCCTAAAGATCTAAACACTGGTTAACGTATACCAAAAATACATAAATATTGGCAATTTATCAAAAAGAATCCTTGGGGAAAGACTCCCAGATCCCCTTTGTAAGTCTATTTGACAAATTAAACAAGTAATCCTTCAGTTTTGATCCACCATAAGCAGGTTCGGCCCTCGATTGGTCTGTCTTGGTGGCAGAACGTTGTTTTTTTTAGCAGGGTTTGCTAACTTTATAATGGATGTAGTGCACTCATTCTGCTGACAATTCGGACACGCAGCTCCCTTTTTTCTCCTCACCGCAGATCACGTCACTGTGGTGCTTGAGAAGTCACGTGATCAGAGGCCAGTAGAAAGTAGTGCGTTAAAATCATGAAAAGTTAAAAAAGAAACGGTCCTAATATTGAACCTTGCGGAACTCCTACAGTGCACTCTCGCGATTTGACACCGTTGACCACAGCACACTGCTTTTTGTTTGCAAGACATAATTTCGTCCAGTTTATGGCTTTTTCAGACCATTTTAAGTGTTAGGTCCAGGAATACGGTACCAACATAACCACTCGTTTTCTGACCTGCAATCACGCTCAAACTCTTTGGACTCATCGGTGCAATAGAAGAAACGACCCTTGAACAGCTGCACGGCCACCACAGCGAAGATGAACATGAAGAGCAGGTACACGATCAAGATGTTCAAGACGTTCTTCAAAGAGTTCACCACGCAGTCAAACACCGCCTGAGAAAAAAGAAGCATTCAGCCAAGTCAGCATTGTCTGGTCCAGTCATAACATCAAACTTTGAGTAAATTCATTCATGGCAGTGCTGCTCCACCAAAACATTCATAATTCTAAGCTCTAAAACATCATCTTGAACCACTCCACTGTTCAGGGTGAGTGCAGGATTCCCAAATGCAGGCTTTTGGAAACTCAGCCTTCTCTTGTGTGGCCATGCACCAATGGAACATGAACTAGTCAAGATGGCGGATGCAACGGAGCGATGTTTTAGCTTCCTACAAGGTTTACGTCACAACTGTGTTTCTCTGATTGGTTTACAATGGGTTTGCTAATTCCAACTCTAGTCTCGAATTTGAAAGCCAGCCTAAGGAGCAATCCCAGACTGTCTTCCAATGTATCTCATACATGGAGTCAGGCTGGCTTCCCGGGCTACTTTGATACTGAGGTGACTCACAAGTTTTAGCGCTGTATTACAACATTCTCACAAGTTAAGTAGCTGTAGCCTCAAGAGTATAATGTAGCACAACCTGACACGATATAACCTTGTCTGCAAGCTGAATTCTCACGGTATTTGTGATTTCACAAACACACGAGAATCCATCTTGCCCCGAGCCGCTAAAGTGTTTGAGCCAGGACCACCAGTGGGACGGAGCGACGAAAGCAGCAGGTGCCGAGCAAAACAAACATTTGTTTCGAAAATAAGGTAGTGTGGGTTAAGGTGCCTTCAACCCACTAACTCGTGCTACAAAAAAACACAAAAACCACTCGACGACATTTTATACAGCTCAGAGCCGCTATCTAACAAACAACTACGAGCGAAACTCCGAACGGATTCGTTTGGAGTGGTCCCAGATTGATATTGTGGAGAACTCAACTACGAGTGCTACACAATGTCTATCTGGCTCTTGCCAGGTTAGACACGATAAGCATGTGTCGTAATGTGTTGACTGACTCAAATCCCTCATCCAATCAATGCATAGCCATGCATCTCTCCCCTCAACCAGTCCAACAAGCAAACTGCACCAGACCTGCACCCATCAGTACCCCCTTTTTGGCACAGAACAGTACAGTTTAGGCTGTGGGAACTCCCACAAAATGCTATTGAAAAGCGGCTTTACCAAGTTGAGTCCAAGTGAAGTTCAAGTCAAATCCCAAGTTGAGTCATGGTGCAAATGAGATTACAAGTCCTAACAACCAGTTGACGAATTTCGCAAACTTTGTACCTTGAGTTTGGGCAGACGTTTGATGGTCTTCAAGGGTCTCAACACTCTCAGCACCCTCAGAGACTTGATCGTGCTGATGTCTTTCCCTTTGCTGCTGCCCCTAAAGTGCACAGTAAATGGTACAAATCAGACACATGCTCCAAAATACAGGTTTGTACAGAGGCAGTAGTTCTGGGGAATGATGGGCTTAGTCCTACTGATTCCAAAATGGCAGTGGGCAGCCATTCTTTGATGGTATTAGAGGCCGAGTTAGCTCAAAGCGAGTAACTGCGCTTGCATCGGAAATATAGCAACACATGCAGTATTGCTATTGTCGTAGACTTTGCCTTATTTCTTTATGACAGGTCAGTCTTTGTCGCTACATGCTAGACTTGTAAAGCTAAAGTACATGCTTTGGAAGCAGTTGATATCATTCCTGTCTGAATGCTATCTAGTGGCTACAGTTGCTTCATACCGCAGTGTACTGTGCATTGCAATGTATTTCAATGCTTTCTTGGCTAAGACTGGGGTGCACATGCCCAGCTAAGGATCTGTAACTGTAGACATGCTGCATTGAAACCTTGCTTTTCATGCGCTCGTGTTGTGAAGGATACATTGGACTACAATAGAGAGAGAGAGTTCAGTGGTGACCAATACCATACTGTACCTGTGAAATGTCAAAGTCTGATACTTGCTTTATATGTTACTGATAACAAATTGGAAACATTTGCTTTTGAAGGTCCTGTATTAGGCATTATCCAAGCTTTTTACCTTAGTCATAATATTTCCTGATAATGTCATGAAAATTGTGCATATAACATGCCAATAGCGGGGGCAAGGATACTCTCTGCTAGCGCAATGACTGGTTGGAGATTGTAACAAGCTTAAAAAAAAAAAAAAAAAAAAAAGTCTAGTGAACAAGAACAAGTCTAGTGGATGTGTATGGACGTGCTTCATGTTGCTGATGAATACCAAAGAGGTCAAGAGAATTCAACTTTAGAGAGGAGACGAATAAATATACATTCTCTTTTGTTCGCATAATATAGGACCTTTAACATATGCATTTTGGATAAAGGCGAGACACTGCAGGTGAATAGGGAAAACAATTAGTTGAGATATCAATTTGAATTTTTTTCTGCGTGTTACTGACATAAATATGAGGAAAAAAAAGGCATTGCACATTTTCTCTCATTATATATTTTCATAAGAGCCAGGTTTAAATGTAGGTTTTAATTTTGGTGATATATTACTGACAAAGATATGCTCAGAGGGGATTGAATATTGTTAAGTACAAGAATGGAAAGTCTGTAGGTGTTACTAAAGAGGAAATGGCCACAATATGAGAAAAAAATATTTTGAGAATTTCCCATATAGTTCAAAATAGAAACGGTGCGATAATTACACTCCTTATTGTAAAGATTAGGTCATTTATTTGTTTCCAGGTGAAAGTCTATATATAAAGAGCAAACTGGCCCAAAACCTGAAAACTGGAAAACAGAGTTTTGCCTGCAGTGTCTCCCCTCAACAGCCAAACTCTCTCTGGTTCATTTGTATAAACTCTGTTACCAAAAAGCACACTTCTCACTAGTCAACCTGTATACATTTTTGTCTTTAGAGAAGACAAAGATATTCTCTTGAGCATTTCCGAGGAAATGCCAAACCAGACCTCTTTCTTATTAGTACTTTGACATGCCAATGGCAAAACCTTTATCCATTGGTTTCCACACTGAGAATTAACAAATTAGAAGAGGATAAACTTTGCAAAAAATATGCCCCATTTCGCAGATTTGTCTGATTTGTCGGACCATTTGGAGGAGAAAAGTCAATGTATTCCCAAGGGACAGGCCAGATGTGGGTCGCACAGCTGTTGTCGCAGATGGCAATGGTTGGCGCTGTGGTTAAGTGTGGCCCTGTCTTGCATATTATTATTGTATGTAGTCGATCCATTTTTAAACTAAAATACATCACATTCAACAAGGGCTGCACAATTTATTCCAAGTGAATCAAAATCGCAATTTGCAAATAACTAACTATTCTGTCTCTTTGGAGTCTAGTTATGTTTCATTGTGTTAGTACACTGTGAATAGAATATTATTAAAATAGAAATTATGAATTGAATTGTAATTGGCAGAAAAATCTCAACACTCATTTTCCAAAATGAAGCAGCTCCACTTTCTACTAGACTCCCAATTCAAATGACTATGCTTGCAAAATATTATATTAATTGGTTGTTTTTTGTATTCAAGAATATTACAGGTATATTGATAAAAAACATGTAATAATGATATTATGTGAAACCCCTGCTCAGAGCCTGGTGTTTAGTCGTCAAAGTCAAAGCAGCAGACCATAAAAAAGAGTGTATACAGACACATACAGGAGACAGCGGCAATGGGGTGAATGATGAGATAGTATAGTTATTATGAGGGCAGTTCCTGAAAGAAGAGTATAGCGAACGTTACCCGCCGCCACCACCACCACCACCACCGCCGCTGTAGGAGGTCCAGAACGGAGGGATGAATTAGGAGAGGTGAGAGACAGGAAGACCAAAGACACACAGACAGAAAGGAAGAGAAAGAGAGAGAGAGAGCGAGGGGACACAAATGGGACAGGAGGAGAGGAGTTTCAAGGGAAGACATTCATATGAGACACACGAGAGCACAAAAGGAACTTTACAAATCTGAAAATGTCATTGTAAAAGGGCTGAACAAGTTGCTTTAAAAGTGATTCCAACCTTTTTCTGTTGCTAAATTGTGGAATAGTAATATTATTGGCTATTGTTCAAAGCATTTTGGCCATTTTAGCCTAAATTAGCTGAATTGGCAGTGTTGTCTGAATCAGCGGTTCTCAACTGATGGATCGGGACTTCTTGGTTGCCTCAAATCCTTTGACTTTTTATTAATAGGGAATATTTCTTTAAACATTTTTTTCTGCATTATTTTCGGATGTGACTGGAGTTACACCGTGAAAGTTCATTGGCTAATGCTAATACTTGGGGAGAAAGGACTTGGCTAGGCTTAGGCTGGGAATGTGATTTAAGTGCCTTGGCTTTTTTATTGTCTGTGGCATTACACATTTTTGGACATTTTAATCATACAGACAGTCACCTGTATATTTTTGTATCTAAAAGGAAATCCATTCCAAAGAGCACCTGTCTAGCGTAATTTTACATGTACATGGACAGTGATGGGCAGTAATGAACATACTGTAGAGTTTTTGAGGATCTGTACTTTACTTGAGTAGTATTTTTGTTGATAACTTATTCATTTTTACTTCACTAAATTTGACAAACAAATAAAATACTTTCTATAATACCACATCTGTAAAATAAAGCTCTTGTTACTCGTTACTTACAGAGTGCAGACAATTCAGCCATGTCGTGATTTTTTCTCTGATTTAACATCATTATCATGTCCACCCCGGAACAGAAGGTGGCGCTGTTCGCGGTGCAGATGTATAATTCAATGCCACTAACTAATGGCTTGTCCCTCAAGGGTGTATTAATTTAGTCTGAATATACAGTATGTGTTGTTTGTCTATTCTTTGGTCATTTATGTCTGCACGAGTTAAACCAGGGTGGACTGACGAGGATAAGACTCAAATACATATTCTGAATTAGTTCAACTCTAACAAGCTAACCTTTACCAAGCTATCAATCAATCAATCTTTTTTTTATCTTTATTTAGCAGAATTGTTCAGCCCTAGGAAAGACGAATCCAAACAAAAATATGAATTAATTTCTGTAAAAAAGAAAAGCCTGCACTATGGTATTCTTGACACTAGGAGTAGTCAGGGCAGAGGCAGTGCACCACCCGCCGCCCTCACAGCAGACTAATTGGATTACAGGGTGATAAACATCTCCAATAGGACTGAGCCGGCTGTTCTGGAGAGCTATTTGATTTTCTACAATGGAATTAGGCCATTATCTGGACCAGTTTGAGCGTCTTCTGACCGCTTCATGTCACTTTATTTGTGTCCACGTTCTATTCATTTGAGGGGAAAAACTGATGAATATACAGAGTCCTCCACTCATGTCATGGCTTGTGACATTTAAGAGCAAAGGCATTTAAAAGAAAAAAGAGGGTTACACTTTATAATACGGCCCGGTAACAAACTACTAGGTACAGTTATGTGATTAATTTCCATAACGTTATGTATTCCGATATCTATATCATGTATACTAATACATGATATACATGATATAGATGTATCCTGTATAGTAATACTGTAATGACTGAAGGTACATTCAGACCAAAGGCTTTTTGGAGGGCAAAAACACTCGAAACACCAGATTTGGATGCTTGTGTATTTTGAAGAGAGACACTGGTGACAATTGTCAAAGACGAGTGTTGGGGCTGCTCTGTTGCTAACAACGGCAGATCCCACTCTTCTACGTGGTTGCGCCCAGAGCCACAGCGAGGCAATATTCCACTCATCTCAGGGCAGTTTTTAACCCACAGTGGGCTAAAATGGCAGCATGATTCATGTGAGAGCATAGACAGGATGAAAATGCTGTAAATGTGACGTTACGGCAAGGGAACTGCAACTTTAGCTGCTCCTCCATTGTTTTCGTTGGCTTCCTGTTTCTTCCAGGATTCATCCCGGTACGTGAAATGCGCCATTGCATCACTAGAGCGAGCCTCTCTGATTGGTTGCCGCGCCGTGTCTTTTTCCAAAAGTTCAGATTTTCTAACTTTGGCGTTGTTTCTAACGATCTCTTAGCGCCCCTGGACGCGCATCTACCATATATTTCGAATGTAAACCCGACGTCTTTGCCGTCCATGCAGCCTTTGGTGTGAACGCTCCTTGAGGGAGATAGATTACAACAAGACAGTCAGGAAAAGGTGTCACATACACAATGTAGATGTTGATCAAAATTAAAAAAGATAAACACATTTAAAAATAAAATAAAATCATAAATAAACGGGAACTATGTCCCTAGAATTATATGTAAAAGTAGTTTCCTTTATTCACATTCCAGGAACAAGACCTATACAATAACATCTAAGACAACATTTCCATCAGCATCTTCTCTTTTGAAGAAGCATAAAACTGGAACCTAGTAATGCATATTCAAAATGAGCACATGCATGTACTTCCTATAGAAACAGGCGCCATGCCATACTTATTGTTATAAAAAAAAAGGCAGGTTTAAGCTTATGTTGGTTTTCAGCTATGACCAGATCCCATAAAATACATGTAAATTATTGCATTGCCCATTTGCATACTGAGACACCTCTCAGTGCTCCAGACTAACATTTTGGGTTGGTTGCACCAGTGCGTGCTATGTTTTTCATTTAGGTGCACCAGACTTCAATGCCACCACTATCTGCTGTTTTCTATTTCAATGTATCTTCAATAACGCTAAATTTTATAGAATAATAAAAAATTACTATGAAATTTCATCAAAAAAATAAGGCTATAGACCGGCATTATTATTAAAATTATAGGTCACTACTTGTGCATACAAACACAAAGAACACATTATAACAACTACACATAGCTCTGTACTACTTGTACAACAAAGATCTGATTGGTCGCACCAGTGCAAACAAGGAAAAGATTTAGTTGCACCTAATGATTTCTGATTGGCCTCTTCTGGAGTCCTGGGCCTAAAACTTCAAACTCATTCTACAAGGGCAGTTGGCTCGTTGCATGATGTGGCTACGGTAGCTCCGCTAACAGTTGGGAGTGCCAGTACTTCCTGTTCTATTCATTTCTTATTAAGATGAGCTTAGACTCATTCAAATAATCATAATTTGTAAAGATTCTGTGGTGGACAGCACGTTCCTGGTAAATGATCACTTTCAACAAGTTAATGACGTAGGATGTGAATAGTTCAGCAGAGGAGATGTCTGTGTTTTTATAAAGGCTGGTCACTTTGTCTTGAAGCTAAAGGCAGAAGTTAATTTGATGCATTATTAATATATAAAATGCTGCAAATATAAACTAATCTGCATTAAAAACAATCCTATTGTCAATAGTTTATATTTTATTTCATTATTTTTGTTAGATTTTTTATTGCATGTTAGCCTTTAGCTTCAAGACAAATAAACCAACCTTTATAAACACAGACGTCTCCTCCACTGAACTATTTGCATCCTACATCAAGTTGTTAACACACATCAAGTGATCATCAAACAGAAACTTACTGTCCACCACGTAATCTCTAGAAAATATGATTATCGGAATGAGTCTAACCTAATCTTAATAGGAAACAAATAAAGTAGGCTACTGGTCCTCGCAACTAAAGGTTAGCGCAAATAGCATAGCCACATCACACAATGTTCCAATTGAACAATTTCCAAACAATTGCTTCTTTGTACACTAATAATATCATATTTAGCATGTAAAAATACAAGCCATGCAAAACTGCATTTATTTCAATATTATAGCTAACATAGCTTTAAAGCAACGGTGTACTCCGCCTTACCGAAGTATTGGCCATGCATATGAAATTAGACTGTACCTGCTTTGCCAGTGTCAGTGAAGAGAACTCTAGAACACCTTGGGCACTAAAGGGTTACAGGTGCAACGAGTGGTCCCCACCTCTCACAATGTGGACAGGGAGGGTGGGTAGGGGCTATGCTAGAGGGATTAGCCATGAGCTAATTGGGGGGGGAGATGCTGGAATAAATGTGGTGGTGGAAAGATCTGGCTTTGGGCATGCTAGCTGACAGGCTAGCTAATGTAGGCTAGGTTTCATGAAGACTAAAACGTCTAGCTAACTATAAAGAGTGAAAAACAAAACAAAATCTTTATTTGCTTGAATTATTTTCTCATTTCTATACTTTGGGATTGAATGCTATTTGAATGTTGAAGGAAAAAGGAGTTTTTAGTTTAGTGTAGCTAGCTAACAATGGTAATCCAATCAGGTTATTAATACAACCTGATTGCATTACCATTGATAGCTACCCAAACATGGCCAAAAACAATGCTAAATTTAAAATGTAGCTCAAGAGCAGCTAGCCTTTGTCGCTATTGATAAACACAATTAATTGCTCAACTACAAATGGCGTATTTTACATTTTAAAATTGCCAAAAATATACAGAGAAAAAATAAAGAAAATCATAAAAATAATATTTAAAAAATCTTCAACCAATAAAACAAATATTAAACCTTTTATTATTTTTACAAAATAATTCCTAATACGTTGTGTTCATGTGACATTACAACATTTTAAATTGAGGTGGAGGAAGCTTTAAAATCCCTGTTGGTAACTATGGTAACTGTCAAAAATCTATGCCTCATTTTCTCCGTAATTCATGGGCCTATCCACATGAAACAAAAACTATCACACAGTTTAAAGTCTTCTCTGTCAGCCCATGAACTAACATTGAATTATTTTCTCATAAAGTTGTCCAAAAGAGGAGACAATATTCAAAAACATGAGCGTGATGTTGGCCAGTAGAAACCAGCTTCAACCATAAGGATAATATGGCAGTATAAACTCAACATTTGGACATTTTCTTTTAGGAAATTTCTTTGAAAAAACTGTTTCTCTCCCATAGAGTTGTATTGGCACTTGCCCTCCAACTGAACCAGAATTCTATAACGTGAACACAACCTATTAGTTAAATATGAGTTTGTCTACTAGCTTCTTTATCATTTAAACATACTGTAAATCAAGAGTGGAAGGAATTAGCACTTCATATTAATGAGAAATAAACAGAAATAAAAAACAAACATTCAGTATTCTCGTAGTTTTAATTGCTAAGTTACATTGTAATTTGCTGTTATATTTGTTTGTATATATATGTGGAAACTCATGATTGGCTAATTTTAGTCAACCCTATCCGTATGAACAAACTAAGATGCGTATATAAAGCTCTGAATACGTTGGGGGAATGTCAGGAGAAGAAATGTATACAACAAAAAATGAAACACTAATAAAATAATAATGGTGAAGTAAAAAAACAAGAACAAGGGAGTTCCATAGGACACTTGGAATGGCGGACAACAGAAGATTGGAAGTGGAGAGGAGAGGCAGCAGGGAGACTTACGTGAAGGCGAAGGCCACCAGAGCACCACTAACCACTATAAAGTCAAGGATGTTCCAAAATTCACGGAAATATGAGCCAGGGTGCATGAGCAGACCCAGGTCCACCATCTGTGGGGGAGAAAGACAGTACACTTCATCACACGGGTTTACAGCAGCAGGTGTGTTTTGCGTAGCTCTCAGACATCCAGGAGTTCCAATTGTAGTAGAGGGTCTCGAAGCTGTTAACTGCACTGTGTTGTTGGTGGTAGAGTGACGGGGTCGGAACGAGGTCTGGGGGGATATTCCAGAGTTTTGTCCAGATGTTTAGCGTGTGTTGGCCTTTAATTACTGTTGATTCGGGATTAAGGTCATTTTTGGGACAAATTGAGCTGGATTTGGGATGTGGGACAAATGACTGAATTCCGGGTAACCCTAGTTGGTCAAGATTCCCGTATGTATTGGACTATTAAGCATGTTAAACAACATTTCTTTGTGGATTAATTTCACCTTCAATTAAACTCCCAAGTTGGATGATTTCCAGCACACAATCCTTTGAAAACTTCTTGTATAATGCTAAATCCTGTGTTAGCAATTTCTTCTGCATTGTGTCAAAACCTGTATTGTATTGAGTCAGTATTTCTGTACGTGTTGGCGCATCTAGTGATGTAATGTGTGGAATATCACGACACAGGCCAGGCTATCTATTAAAGCCAGCCGCATTACCACAATTAAACAGAAATGTGCTCAAATCAAACAACCCAATCCAGAAAAAAATTGTTTTAGTAAATACTGTTGTTGTATATTTTGTACAGTTCAAACTAGCATGTGTACACATTATTTGAAAAAGTACATTTTTGTCCTCGTAAGAGAATTTGTCCTCTGCATATGACCCATCCCTCAATGCCACTGGTGCAACCTCAGGAGCAGAGGGCAGCCACAGTGCAGGGATCCGTGTCCAGATCTTGATCTCGGTCCGACCTGGGGCACCTAGCTGGAGGATAAGCCTATTGTGTATGTTATTGCACAATAATTTACACAATCTTACCTTGATGAGCATTTCAAATGTAAAAACCCCCGTAAAAGCGTAATCAAAGTAGCGAAGCACCTGGACAACAAACAAAAGAGTATAGTTATTAACGTATTGGTATAACAGGGCACTCATAAACGCTCAAAATTATGAAGGTCATTATTATGTGCTGGCTCACGTTGTTGCGAGGAGATTCTGGCCATACAGGGTCCTCTGCTGCCAGGGCTATACTGCTCATGGCGATCACCAGCAGGATACACATCTCAAAGTAACGGAAGGTGCAAATGAAGTGACACGCCCGCCGGAAGCTAGGAAGACAAATAATAAACATTCAGAACATTGGCAAGATCGATTCAGAAAAAAACAATACCTTATGTATTCTTGACTGAAAAAGGACCTAAACATAGACTCTGCCATGTCGTAAATTAAGACGCCCCAATGATTTATTATTGTTGTCAATATTTTAGATCTAAAAAACAATAACACCAATAGGCAGCGCAAGGCTTACATTTTCCTAAAACAAGCTAAAGTTGGAATAGGGTTTATACCAGTAGCAGCAGCAAGTCCTATTAAATGCTTTCTAAAGCCATTTTTTTTGCCAAATACTGTATTTTAATGCCACAAATACAAAAAAATAATAAAATAAAAATGGTGCATATTTTGCTTCTTTAGATTTGCAAGCATGGAATGAGGGGACATGTTTAGCTTATTGGACAACTTTTAAACAAAGAAATGTGTATAATTTTACCAAAACTGCATTTGGGTGTATTTTCTGAGGGAATTCGGGTGGAAATGTGTAATTAGATTCTTCATTACTCCTCATAGTACCAATAAATTTCAGGAGCAACAGCAAAATGGTTGGAGACAATGTGGTCACCCAAACGCCAATCACTCTCACATCTCCTGGTTTTGCCCTCAGTTGTCAACATTCTGGGACAATGTTTGCAAACTGACAGACGATGTCTTGCCCTACGACGTCCCCAGAGTTCCCAGGATCTACCTACTGGGCTTGCTACGCAGGGACCTGTTCCCAAGGAAGGACAACTACATCCTCAAAGTGATAATAATAGTGGCAAGACCATAACAAGAAAGTGGCTAATAGATAATACCGGCTGGAACTCAATTTAATGCTTTTTAATGACACTTTAACTGACTTCTTCAAACTTGAGATCTATTTTTAATTTTGAACACAATATGGGTAAAAAAGTTTGCAAAATGAGGAGAGGGAAAGCAATTTTAAAAGTAAATGACCTCCCCCTCCCCTCCTGATTGACACAATAAAGCTTTTCATTGGTCTACACAAATCCTCCAAGACTTTGATTTGTTGCCGAGATCAGCAAAGGGAAGGACTTTAGAAAACAGAATTATTTCAGCTACTTGCTTAGGCACTGACAGTCAATAATAGGCATTCTATTAAATTTGAAATACATTTAGCCTTACAGACTATCACTTGAAAACTTTGCGTAAATAGTATATAACGCTTACGGGTTAGAGGTCGTCAGGATGAACATGGATGTGAACGGCACCATAGGTCTGGGGCCGCCTTCGCCTCCTGCGTCATCATCATCATCGTCGTCCTTTTTCGCCGGCAAAGGCTCAGTGTTGGCATTTTTATTGACTGAAAAAACAAGAGTTTGTTTGAAAGAGCAACAGCAACAGTGTATGACAAGAATCAATCTGAATTTCCCACCTTGAAGGAAAGCATTTTTAGATGGGAAAATGGGCATGTCTATAGCGGTGTAGTCGGGGTGGTACAGCCGGATGATGCTGTTGGCGCGGTGATGCCCGATGTTGCCGTAGCTATCGATCGCGACGAGACTCCCGCGGGTCCCGCTGCTGGTGAGGTGGAGCGCGGAGCCGTAGCTGGGGGCCCTCTCCAGGTTGGCGACCAGGTTGGCGTGGTCGTCGCTGGGTGGGCTGTTTCCGGAAATTAGCCTGGTGTTCATGAGGTTGTCCATGTCCTCGCTGTAGGTGCTGTCCTGTCGGGAGATCTTCTGGATGGGGCGTGTGGTGGATAGGTTTGGCAGGCTGCAGTCCCTGGAAAGAAAAGACGGCAGAAGGTTTGAGCAGAGGTGTGAAATACAACTCTAAAGGAACCGATTGTCCAGGGTCACTGGATTCCCTGAGACCATGAAAACCAAAATTATCCATCTATTTTCTTGCACTTTATCTGGGTCCCGGTCACGGAGGCAGCAGAGATGCCCAGGCATCCCGATAAACACGCACACTAGGGCTGAACGATTTTGGAAAATAATCTAATTGAGATTTTTTTCCCTCAATATTGCTATTGCGATTTAATATGCAATTATTTTTCAAGGTCCTCTTTAGGGCTGAACGATTTGCCTCTGAACGAAGGCGCTATGGCCATAAGACAGTGTCAGTGCCCTCTGCTTTTTCCGGTCGAGAACCATGGCCTTAAAATATTAACGTTACTGAAACTACCCAAAAGGCTTCATATCTTCAAAACTATTCAACCCATGTCCTAGTAAAAATAAGTCAACCATAAAGCAGTATTAACAAACTTACTTCCTCCGGTGTTGGCACATCCTTTTCCCCTCGCCATCCTGGTTGCCATGCCGACTCCTGCGTGGCTTCCTCTCTCCTTCCTCCTGGTTTCCTTCGCCGTTTCCTCCTTCTGTCTTCCTCCTGTGCCGCCCAGACTTAACAGCTCCGCTGTTGCCATCCTCATCTTCAGTGTTCTTACGATGGGACCTGCACCAAAGTGAAGCGTGATGTATTTTGCCTGAAATACCGCTTAGATTGAGTGAACGAAAGTATTTTGAGCGAAAGTACTAGGAATTTAATTGATCTATAGGTATATAGTATTCAGTCAGTTTTGATCATCACCATTTTTATCAGCAGATAAGATGCAACTGCAATATGAGCTTTCGCCACATCCCCACATACAAAGAAATCAAACCACAGCCGTCCAGAAGTTATTCTGTGCGTAATAATGTGAAATGACCTTGGAAAATGTATTGGCAACAAGAAGAAAGATGGTGTAAATGGTTAGAGAAGGATTTCTAAACTCCAGAATGTTCTAGTCCCTGTAGGCGGGGATATTATCCAGTGGTGGAAAGAACGTTTCACCATTTGAACACAATCAGATGCCCCCCAGCAAGATTTCTGAGAGAGGAGAGAAATGGATGATCTGAAATGTTCTCCAAGAGCCAAAGACCACTGCTGAAGGCTTCAGAAAGATTTTCGAATTTTTTTCGAAGAAAACAAGAGACGCTTAAACAAAATAAAAGCTTTCTGGGCAATTGATCACAATTCCATTACAATTGTGATTATTAGCTAATCAAAG
>OMNZ01108644.1:47501-69175 GCA_900303255.1 Lesueurigobius sanzi
GGTGGAAAGAACGTTTCACCATTTGAACACAATCAGATGCCCCCCAGCAAGATTTCTGAGAGAGGAGAGAAATGGATGATCTGAAATGTTCTCCAAGAGCCAAAGACCACTGCTGAAGGCTTCAGAAAGACCTGGAACTAGCAGGCGCAATTTTTTTTTCGAAGAAAACAAGATACAAAATAAAAGCTTTCTGGGCAATTGATCACAATTCCATTACAATTGTGATTATTAGCTAATCAAATGCAAAGACCATAATTGAGGCAGTGTTTCCCACAAATTTGAAAGAGATTATGGTGGTATACTGTAGGTGATCTTCAAATCATTTAATCTAATTTATTTTGAGACTTAGATTTAGACAAATTTTATTGATCCACAAGGGAAATTGTGGTGTCACTGTAACTCAAATGGTAATCTTATAAACAAAACATAAAGATTTGGGAATAGAATAATTAGTAGAAATAAATCATATAGGTATTTTGGAGTAAAAATTTTACATTACACTGATATTTTATCTAATTTTTAGACAATATAGTTAATGTTATGTGTTTATTTTCAGACAAGAAGCAAATGATTTGTAATTTCCAATCCAAATGTCTTGCTTAGCTTGTTTTTAGACTATGGTGGAGAAAATTAGACCACGGGGGGCCGCCATAGTCTCCGTTATTAATGGGAAACACTGATTGAGGGAACAAAAAGTCTCTCAATGCTCCACCCTTCTCTAAGCCCCGCCCATCTCAGAGTGGACTCACATTGTGAACATACATGATGTAATTTGCACTTATTTCAATGTTCAAAGAATATGTTTTGCATAATAAATGATTATTGATGAATTATTGTTTGAACAAGCATCATTCACTTTTTTTCCCATCTGGTTCTTTGCATGTGGATGACTTGAGGTACAGTATTTGGTGAAAATGTCATATCAATAATACCACCTTTACTTATATATTTATTGAGAAAACTGGTAATGCCCCCAATACTGACATTAGCCACTGTCTGAGTCATCAAAGTGAATACCTTGATTTCCTATGCTCTGACTGCCCCCCTCTGCTGCCGCTGCGGGTGTGGTGGTGCCTCCTGGACGGTCTCTCCTCGGACCCTGACACCGCGGTGGCATCCAGTCGACCGTGTGACGAGTGATGGTGGAGATCGGCTTTCCGACTGCGCCGGCTCTCCGAGGATTCTCCCCGCTCCAGAGGGGGCCTGGCTGGGTTGTTGGAGCCCTCCCCGGGATGCTCAGGGACCCTTCGGAGCTCGTTGTTGGGGGGAGGCTGGCTGACGCACTGCTCGGGATTGTTTGGGATGTTTTTATTTGTGTTGTTGTTGCGGTTCTCTCTGGGGTCCACCACCAGGGGGCGATCCAGGTGGGTTTTCATGTCTGGACGCGCGTTCTTGGCGAAGTTGACCTAGAGTGGCGTATAAGAGGGGAGGATGGGATTAATATGAAATTGGAATTTAAATTTTAGTAGGTCTACAATTTTACACCTGGCTCTAGGGCTGTGGTTCCAAATTCTGAGCCATAACCAAAACAGGAACGTCCACTGGATTTTTGCCTAATATTAAAGGTACACTACGTAACATTGAATTTTACTGTTGCCAGGTACAAAACATGCTCCTAATGACCAGCTAGACACAGAAATGCTATTTTTTTTGCCGGTTGGCAATCAAAGAATGGACCGGGATCCATATTGAAATCCCATATTTGGCTGCCTTTAGTCAACATCTCCACAGAGATCAGCTGGAGACGTCCCCGCTCCCAGTAAAGTTACAAGTCAGGTCTTGGGAGAGGTGCGCCGCTCACAGCAAAGACACATATTTTTTTTGTTGGTACAACTACAAAAAATATCCATAATAAAATCCATTCATCCATTTTCTTCCATTTTATCTGGGGTCGGGTCGCGGAGGCAACAGTCTGAGCAGAGATGCTCAGACTTCCCGATCAACGCACACCTCCTCCAGCTCTTCCTGGGGGATCCCAAGGTGTTCCCAGGCCAGTTTAAAGACATCGTCTTTCCAGCGTGTCCTGAGTCTTCCCCGGGGCCTCCTCCCAGATAAATAAATGGGAGATAAATGTGTTAATTTTATTCTTTTTATTGGGTGAATTGTTATGCAGTGTAGCAATATTTGTGAAACTATTACCAAATAAAATGCAGCATTTTTAACATTCATTTATAGCGTCTGTGTAGGTTCTCAGTCGTACAGGAGTTGTCCATCGTAGGCAAAGATTCATCAGTCTTCAGTAATACGTTTCAATCGTTATCCAAACATCTTCGTCAGCGATTGATGAAGATCTTTGGATAAAGATAGAAACGTCCTACACTTCAACAACAGAGTACAGATGAAGACTGAAGAATCTTTGCCTACGATTCCTTCCTAACCTTCACTGCTATCATGGACTCTCTCTCGACTCTGGTTAATAATGTAAATGGGGAGGAGAGAGGAATAGAGGTCATTTTTTTATTATCTCTAAACATGTTTTACATATTTTTCAGTGTTCGTGCTGAAGATTTTTTGAAACTGTTCCTTGACCCGCAAAGTCTTTAAAGTGGGGGTCCTAGATAGCTTGCATGGTCATTTTGAGGGTCCAGGTCTGAAAAGTTTGGTAACCACTGGTCTAGAGCAGTGACTGGTTTTTTAATTAACATACACACTCCTTTCCTGATTTTGATTATGTCAAAACATTTGGAAACCACAAGTCCACATCATAAATTACACTAACTAAGCCTATGATAAGTTCGCGCTGCCGTCACTTGTGTACAGTGGTAGCACAAGTCTAAAGGCGATGGGGTTTTGCCTGGTCCTTTACATTGTTGTGCTCCTCCCTCCCAGTGCTTGCCTTCCAGCGATCTTCGTGATCCATTGCGTTATAGAGCGCCTCGCGACTGGACGCAATGGTCTGCTTCCTCAGCTCTTTCGTGCGCTGCTCCCACACCGACTTGTTGACCCCCCTGGTGTGGTTGTTGTTCCTCTGCTGCTCTTTGCTGTAGAGACAAGTACGATGAGCACAAGTCAGATCGGGTCATAGAGATGCTTACAGTGGGTCTCAGGAAGCATTCAAACCCTATTATTGTTATTATGTTAATGTACTAGTTTGTTTTTTATTGTTTATCTATAGAGTTTGTATATTTCTGTGTCATGGGCAAAGAATGGAATTTGCCTCAGATCTAAACTGCTATCTATGGCACAACTTTGATAAAGAATAGAATGGGTTTGCACTGGGTAGATGGTGCCTTTACTCTTCACCACAGTGGCCTTTATGACACTCACGGATCAATTTTCTTCAGGTCGACTGGTAGGCCATGGACATGGTTCCATCAGCAGAGAAACCTGACCAGAAACTCTAAAAATATTACCTCTGTGCAACGTTCGAGTCAAGCTAGCGCTAGCTCCAGGACCACCACCTTCATTTCCGGTTACGGTATTAGCATAGCATAGCATAGCATTAGCATAGCCTACTTACCTTCGTAGTTGTGGATCTAACTCGATACATACAGTTTGAGCCTCCTGGACTTCCCAAAAATAACCATCAATGAAGCAAGTGTTAAAATATCAAGTTACATCCAAACATATTATATAAAACACTAGATCAGACATCATCATAGTGATACATTGGAACGAATGTCCAGCTCTGGCTCTCATTTTGTGACTGGCCTTTCAAACATAGTGCAATGTAAATTAATAGGAAACACCACTGAACATTGTATGACATTGTTTTTTTTAAATTTTATTTCTGGTCATGTCATTACTTGTATTTAATATAGACTTGAGGCAGTAATGCACCAGTAGAATGAATGGTGTTAAACAGTGTTAAGACCACAAAACAAACAACTCTTTAAAGCTATAACTGGCCTTGACTGAGATACCTAGACTTACCAGCAACACTACAAATCCCAAAAAATTACTGTATCTCAAATTCTGACGTTTTATCAACAACAAAAAATGTCCCTGTTTTTACATAACATGCTACATGCTATTAGGATTAGCCTCACTGGCCAGTCACAAGATGGCCGCCACATTTGCCACGTCAACAAGCGTCTATGTCCGATCCAGTGTTTTATATAATATCTTTGAGTTACATCCACAACTACGAGAGTAAGTAGGCCATGCTAATGTTATGCTATGCTAATAACAGGGCTGGAAATTAAGTTGGCGATAGTGGAGCTAGCGCTAGCTTGACTCGGACGTTATGGATGGAAAGTAAAGGCACCATGCTAACCACGTATACCACTGGGTCACTAAAAGGTCAATTACGCACTATGTACATTATACATTAAATACATTAAAGTTCCACAATACACTTTTAAAGGCTCATTTATGCTCCCATTCCATACGTAAACAGATTTGTGGGTTTCAAGGGAAGTTACCGTCACTGGAATTCGTACTTGCATGTTATGTAGCATATGATATCGAAACCTGCCACTAGAGGGCGCGGTGAGTGGAGTGCGTGAGAAACTTTGCCAAAACAGGACAACCCCAAAACAATATGGCGCCACACGCGATGTTTTCAATGCTAAAGTTACTGAAGAATATTCAAGAAAATGAGGTGAAGATGTGAGGTTTGTAAATTAAAATGCCTTCTTAGAAGTTGCATCTCTTGTTGAGCTGTGTTCGGTAGTGTCCCCAGCGGTTAGCGCATGTACTGCTGTGTTACTATGATTCCTATGTCTACTAACTACTACTGTATGTTTAAAAAGAGCGAGTGACGAAACGGACAGACCACGCAGGAAACAGAAACAGGGACAGAAGTTCCATGCTTATCCATTTCGAACGTAGAGCATAAATGAACCTTTAGTCACCATAAAATGTTTGTTTTTATTTTCTCCATATTTTTAAACTACTTTTTTAAATGCCTATTTATTATTTGTATTGCTGTATAATTAATATCAAAATGAAAAAAAGAACACTTTCTGAACCCACTGTAATTGCGAAGACCGCCATTTAAAATGTAGGTTGAGGGAAGTAGCTGGGATACAAAGACACAGGACCACACACGCTTTTGGATGGAACTGCACAACCAGGAAGTGCTGGTTGTTTACATGGCTTGCCAAAGTTTAACCATAGTAACGTTTACCTTTGGAAAACCATGCAGGAAGGTAGAATGGAGGATAAGCAGTTCTTAATTTGATCCCCCGTTTTTTGATTGGGGAAGTATTTTGGAAGATCCTGCAAAGATTTTCGATGTTCTGAAGGTGTTTAAAATGGTGTGCTCCGGCAACTGTTTTGGCCTCTTCCCCCAATCCATCTCACCAGTCCAAAAGTGTCCCTGTAACTACTGATTTACAAATGAAGCACTGAAGATAAACCAGGTGAATCATATTCTAATCTATAATAAACATATTGAAATTAAACTATACTAATCTAAGATCCTAATATAATGATTGTATTCAAATAAAATAAAGCTGCGTCCAGGTTTTGACAGATAATATCTGTTAGCCCCTGCAACTATTGCTAGTAGAAGAAGGGGCTAGCTGTAGATGAGGGCTTAGCTCATCAAAATGTGATTCTGCGTTAGCCAGCCAAGCCCACCAAAATAAAGTCTACATACTGTATATGTCTGTTACTCAAATTCAAAATGCTATAACCAATCTACGTTACAAATCCTTTAAAGTGGACATATCATGCATATAAGACTTAAAAACATTTGTCAAGGTGTCATTCATATTTTGTAAGTTGAAATAATGTCCCCGTAAGTTATACATGGTTGCTCTTAAATAGTGCCCTGGAGCACCCCCAGTGCCAGCAGTGGGGATAATTTATAAAAACAACAATGAGGCTAGAGGCACCACAGAGTTGCTGTGTCCACGGTATGAGCACAGAACGGCTCAGAACCAATCCAGTGTTGGATTATTGGCTTTAAAAATATGTTTGGGTGTTTGAACAGTTACGTAATTATACCAGGAAGTACAAAACGAAGCTGTTGAACCATAGAAGTCAACATGAAACAACCAAAGCAAACAGGATTATATTTGAAACTGCGTGAATGAAAATAAATACTACTCTAGGTATGTTTTTGACATGGGAAAAACATTATAACATGGTTTAATGTGAATGTAGTGTGTGAATGAGTGTTGGTGGTGGTCGGAGGTAGCCTGGGAATACCCATGCTGCCTGCGGTCGAATCGTTTCGAACTGCTCAAAGGCCTGGAGACCAAGGCAGAAATCATCAGGACGATGATGCGAACTATTGGACAGACTGGATTAGCTGAGGCTCATACGTCATCGGGTACAATTGATACGATTGGCTCTGGGCTACGTGCAGACGCACATGATAGACATTCGTAGCGCCCAATAAACGGCTATGGACAATCGTAAACCACACCTCTCCTACGAGAAAATGAATGGTGGTTCCCAGACTAAATATTCACTTGTGATATTTTGTCTGGCGCTAGTCAGGCTAGGTCGTAGGTCGGAGTCAGGCAGCCCTGCTTCCATCATACCCTAGGGCAGCTGTGGCTATAATAGTACCTTACCACTGAATGAATAATGCAATCATGTAAAGTGTATTTGAGTGTCCAGAAAAGCGCTACATAAAACCAATGCATTATTATTATTATTGCTAACGCTTACAATCGTCGACTTTGCATGACATGTCTCCTTTAAAACCTGTTTGTACCAGATTATTTCAAACTAAAAAATATTCCCTTGTGTAATATGCTTGATCCCAACAATTAATAGGTGCTTCACACCATACAGCAGGGGTAAGGGGGACAGTTTGCTTTTCTCCCTCGTCAATAGAGGGAGAACTGAGCCAGGCAGAACTGACTGAACACTTTCCACCAATAGGCTGCGTTCACGTGACATCACGACACTCTAAAGAGCATATAGTTTAAAATTGAAGGTGGAGGGCATCTGAAAGTCCTGCGCTGGTAACTAGGGTGACTGTCAAAATGTAGATTTTTGTACATTTTGGTGCATTGTTGGGGTTTTTGGTCAATACTTCAAATCAAAATATCTCAAAACAATAAAAAAAAACACAGATAGAACCTTAGAATTCTAAGGGGAGCAGGATTTGTCAACTATTTATCTCCTGTAGAGTTGTATTGGCACCTGCCCTCCAACTGAAATTCAATTCTGTAACGTGAACACAACCTACAGTATACTAGTTTTGTAAATCATACAATAGAATGGGGGTCGTTGTGTACTTTTGGATTACTTTTAACAGGTGAGGTGAGATTGAGTGTAGTAATGTTTTCAAATGAATCTTAGGGGATCCAAGGACGTTGTCTACCCCTGCTGTACAGTACGTCCTACCTAATCACGGTGCACAGAATTGTTGAATGAAACACATTGCCAACTACCTCCTTTACCCTCCAATCCTCTCACAATCTTATTTGTCTACTTATAATCTTCAGATCAACCACAGGAAAGCAGCAGCCATAGTGCCAGGTGCAGGCAACAGAAAATAGTTGTGAAAAAAGTCAACATAAATCACAAGAATAGCTAAAGAAAGCCAAGGAAATAATATTTAAGATCAGGAACGGAAATACAGGAAAAATAAAGGGAGAGAAAGCAAGAAAATGGGTCAACAAAAGAACAAATAAGTAAATACCAGTCCAGAAATGGGTCTGTGGCGTTGTGACATTCACTGTGTACTTTGTTGCTGAGGAGGGAAACAGCTGTGAGTGAGATGGACTAAAACACACAGGATTTCATTCCAAAAGTGGCTACTGGTACAAAAAACACAAAAAGAAACAAAATAAACACAAGGATACAGTGTAAATATTTTGGAATGTAAACCTTTTACAGAAAAAGACGTGTGGCCACTGAAACTATTTAGATTAGAATTTTATGAGTATGTAAAGCAATAAGTAAACACACCAAATAAACTTATCTTTTAGTGTAATAATTACTTTAATTTCTTGAAATCAAAATATTTGACCTTGATTAGTGATGGGATTTACTCTGTACTAGACGCTTAATCCGAACATTTCAAAAGAGTCGTTCAAAAAGAGAAGGCTCCTTTTTGTAATTAAGACACTAGTGAGGAAAGTAATATTATCTGAGACCTGATCCCTCTTATTCAAACGATCCAAACTTATGATGGGACTGATTTTCACCCTTTGAAACACATGCATGTAAATATTTTTTGGGCCACAATTATTGAAAATGTGAAAATCTTCCAGGGCCTGCTCTGCTGTTTCAGCTTATTCTTGGAGAAGGTTCTGGCTGCAGCCGAAGGAGGGGCACGTGATCAATGGAGCTCCACTGCTCCACAGGAAATGACGTCACCTCCATAGGACAACACTAGTTTAAACAAATCTAAACTAACTCTAAACTTGGGCTGTGCGATATGGCAAAAAATATATATATATTTAAGACCCGTGGCTTCGGATAAAGCCGGAAGATTTTTTTTTTCAAGTGGACATATCATGCATATAAGGCTAAAAACAGGCTTCAAAACTTTTGTTAGGGTGTCTGTGCATTGATATTCTATGTTTAATTGATTGAAATAATGCCCCTGTGAGGAGGATTACACTATGTTCTTAAATATTAGTGGGGTTGAGAAAGATTTGGCCTGGATCGCCCCCTACACCCAAGAGCTGGAATCACATGGTTAAGATAAACTTCTGCGTTGATTTAACAATGTGGCTCGCAGCGTGACACAGATAGAACGGCGCAGAACTGATCCAATATTGGATTATTGGCTTTAAAAATGTGGAGGACATTGGGGGTTTGAACATTTACGTAATTGTTTCAAGAAGTAGAAAACGAAGCGCTGCAGAACCGTAGAAGAAGTCAACATGAACGGACCAATGCAAACAGGATTATTTCAAAACTGCGTGAATGAAGTGAAACACTGCTCCAGGTCTAATTTTGACGAGGGACCAACGTTATAACATGGTTAAAAGCTCAATAAAGCTGATTTTGCATGACATAATCTCCTTTAAGTCATATTGATTAATCTCTAATCTCTAATTTTCGATTCAGATTTATTCCTTTTTTCATATTCAAATTACGTAAACCGTAGATTTTACTATTATGATTCCTGACAATAGACTAGACATACCTCTAAAATAAACCTAAAAAATGTATGCTTTCCAATCCAGGACCATTTAACACAAATCGTCTATTGTCCTGCTCCAAACTCCAAACCACAGTCCTACCGTAAACCTAACTGTAACCCTAACCTTAAGGACAACCCTTCCCTTCTTGACAAGGCTTGTTAGAGCCAATATGCATGGAAGAAACCAACAATAATATCTTTAAAAATATTTTTATATACTGTATATTAGCCCAGCACAATAAAGGCTTTTTAGAAGGCTTTTAGATAATTATATTGCGGGAGGAGTGCCTTGGTCTCCCGTTTTTCTCTTAAGGACAACCCGGTTTACTAAAGGTGTCTCATTGAGATCCACTGAATTCAATATAGCTGGAAAACAGTGGAGGTGACATAATTCCCTGTGGAGCTCCACTAGCCCCTCTTGGATTGTTGAGGGTGCATCATGAATCTGTGTAGTACTGACTGTTTTACAATCCAGATCCGGCTCAAGCGATCCACCTTAAAGAGCCATTGAAAAGAGCCGATTTGGTAACATTGATTTGAGTAGGTAAGTCAAATTATCAGTATTTTTTCACTTAAAATACTAGTATTTTAAGTGATAATACTAGTATAAGAAATCTTATTCTAAAGCTTTTTTTTCACTTGGTAAGTTGCCAAAATTAAGGTCAAATATTCTTAATTCCAGTGACTTTTCAATGACAAATTCAATAAATCGGAACACAATATATATAAAAGCAATATTACAGAACAATAACAGACATTGAATAAAAATAATTGTAAAAAGTAACGTGAAAAATACATACTAAGAGAGACGTAAAGAAACTAAACATACTCCACTTAGAAACAAAAGAAAACAGACAAATGTGTAAGGGAGAAAATAATGGCTTAGACAATGATGGAGGTGAAGAAGAGGAGAGACTGATGAGGATGATGGTTCTACTGGTGCGGGACACACATGGGGCAAAGAGAGGAAGGTGAAAGGATGGAGGTAAAAAAAGAGCATTTCTATGAATTGAAATGGGAAGTGATCGTGATTGGGCGAGGGGCAAAACTATCCGGCTGTGATTGGTTGAAAGTAACAGGTGAATGGAGAAAAGAAGGAGGAGAAAATTGGAGTATTCCTAGACAACGCTTTAGCTCTACGCGTCAAAAGGTGCAGTTAGCTTTGAACGCGAAATGAAACGAAAGCAAACGGAGCGCGGAACTCACGCTGCGATGGAGAGGTTGGCGGCGGACAGCGGACTGACTTCAGCCACCTCCTTGGCCTTCTGCAGAGCCATCTTCTGAGTGGCAGCCTCCTCTTCCTCCTGCTCATCCTGCGCACAAGGAGAGGAAGATGAGTCACGGGAAGACTTGACCCCGAATGCTTCCGGGTGAAACGTGCGCGCGTCAGAGGTGTACCTTTGTCAGTTCTTGCGCGTTAGCCAAATTGTCCACAGCGATAGCCAAGAATACATTCAGCAGGGTGTCTGTGCATGGTCATAGGAAAACAGGCGCAAATTGGGAAGAAAAGAGGCTATGCATGCAGAGTGATAGTAAAAACCTCATTCATGAAACAAACTTGCACATTTGTTCATAAGGTCTACTTGAGAATATTTTTGGCTTTCACAAAATGTGTTCTTAGGTGCACAAAGGAAGCTGCAATACTCAAAACATTCTAAATCATTCACATGGTGAGAAACATATTTGAAGAGTTCATTTGCAAAAACAGATAAGTGCCATTGACAAAAATCAATGTATACTTGTAATTTTCTCTTTGTGTAGCAGAATTACCAGACCTATTTCATGATGATGAGGCGAGTGGAGTTATTAGTGTCATGTTCATGGATTTGGAGCATCTGCCTTGACTATGAATGCTTTGTGAATCTGACATAAGATTTCTCAGAAACATCTTAAAGTGGTAGTTCAGAACATTTTGTTAAAACATTCATGAATGAGGCCCACTGTGATCTGCTCGATGCTCATTCTAACGATCACACAAGTTGTGGTGTAAATATAGCCTGCCTCTGCTTTGAATGTTTTTAAGAAAACAATCGGCGAACAGCGGTATTATTTGCACTGAACGATGACTAACAAAACCAAAAGAGAGTACGACAAGTTTTCATGTTTGTTAATTATGCCCCTGGTAAGCGCTAATCATGGTTTCACATCATAACAAAACAAAACACAAGCAATTAAAGTGTTATGTTCTACACCCTGAAGTGACATACAATCCCAAGGTTAGCACATGGCCGCTATGTACAATATGGTTGCGAATAAACATCACCTACCAAGGCACATTTTTTGCAAAATCTTCATGAATTGAACAGAAAGAAAGGATACAGTTGCCAAAAAGTGTGAGGACGATGAAGAAGACAGAGAAGGCCATGCCCTTGTTGACTCCGCCCTGAGACTGGATGCCATCGTACATGACCATGTTCCAGTCCTCACCGGTCAGGATCTGCCATACACGTAAATGATGCTTAGCAATGAACATACCTTTAAATCGTGGACATTCTACTTTTCTCAAATATATCTGGTTATCGTTTCAAACAGATCTCGAAGACTCTCTACATTTCGTTTCTACATTTCGTTGCTATATTGATCTAAAACAGCTTATTCACAGTTCCACTTGGCCGTAGTTTCAGTTGAGTCGTGATGCAAATCGGCTTCTGTCCCTTCGAGACCTTCCTCCCCTCGCTCCCCTTCATAACAAACTACACTGCTGCTCCGCGGATGTAGTTACTGTCAGACATAGGTGCTATTTTTTGGTATCGCTATTGTTTTCTACTAGCTTTCTGGTCATGTAGGGCCCGGGGAGGAGCTCAAATCACAACCCGAAGTGATGAAGGAGCAACATTGTAACATGGTAGAAAGATATATTTAAAAAAAATGTTATTGCATGACACACACACCCTGTTTAAAAGTTGTTTTTATAAATTGCTTTGATTACCTGGAACACGGTCATTATTGCTGCAGGGAAGGTATCAAAGTTTGTTGAAGGAGTGCCACTTTCAAAATTAAATCTGGAAGAAAAAAAACGTGATTTAGTAAAACAGGGTAAATGTTTACATGTTGTTGGAAGAATATTCTTTATCCACCGTACTGTTTTCGTTTTTTTCTCTAGTGTGACACTGTTTTTTGACACTATATCAGAGGTGGCTCTATGAATTCTTTTGTTATTTCAATTGTTGTCGAGTACAAAACAGAAATATTTGAATCTGTAAGTGACTGACTGTCCTCCGAAGAGCTGCATTCCCAGCAGGGCAAACACCACGATGAAGAGGAAGAGCAGGAAGAGCAAGCTGATGATGGACTTCATGGAGTTCAGCAGAGACACCACCAGGTTTCGCAGAGACGCCCAGTACCTAAACACAAGGAGAATGGGGATTTTGAAAGATTCCTGGAGGATAAAAGGTGGCAGTATCAGAGGTAGAGAACTCACTTGGTGACTTTGAAGATCCTCAATAACCTGAGAGCTCGCAGCACACTGATGCCAAACGAGGTGCCGGGCTGGATCATGGACCACAGGACTTCAAAAATACTACCCGAGATTACCTGGACAGAGTGATAAGAGAGGAGAACGTTCAGTCGTTTTTCTGTGTTTTCAAGATTCAAAATAGTAGAAAACGGAGTACAGGCAAATTCTGAATAGAAAGGGATGAGAAACTTGGTATGAGAAAGGACTGGAGCGTGTTGTGCCACCAAGCCCTCGGGAGAGATAGCTTAAAGATGCGTTGTGGAACCTTTCATGCAAGAAAACCTTGTGCATATTTGACCTTTTAGTGACCCAGTGGCTGTGTGTGGTTATCACAGCGGCTTTTATGACCCTCCAGGTTTACATTTTTTTGAGAGTGACTGGTAGGTTTGACACTTTTTGTAATGTTCCATGTGTTTTCCATGACTTGAAAAAATGTAGGTCATTTTCCAGTTTTTCAAGGTTTTCCAGGTAGAGTGGGAACCCTGTACAATCATTGTGTTGTATAAAGTGAGCACTTTTTGCTTTGCTGTGGACTTACAATGCAGTCGAAGCAGTTGAAGGAGGAGTTGAGGTAGGCCTGTTTGCCCAGGCCGTACATCTTTACCATCATCTCAGTCAGAAAGATCCCCAAGAACAGCAACTCAGCATAATCTAAGAGTCGGAACAAACAAAACCAAAAAATTAAGAGGTGTAAAGTAGACACAGGATGTAAACACTTCACTGGAAGAGACTTTTGTGTCCCTTGAAGCTAAAGGCCAACGTTAATTTGATGTTACATTGTGAAAAAGCGCTAGCATCTGAACTCATTTTTATGAAACACACTCGACATGACGTTTATGTTTCCTTTTGTGTTTTTAATTTCATTTCATTTTTGAATTACTTGATAAGGTGCAAAGAAAGTAGTTGTTACCCTACACTGGCCAACAGCGCAAGTTTGCCAAAAGGTTTCTGTTTACATTCTATTGCCATGTTATGACTATGCCTGGAGTAAGCAGATTTTTTTTTTACCCAAGTCAAAAAATCTCTCCACATTGGTGTAAGCTTTGTACAAGCAGTAGTGTAGATTAGATAGAGGAGTCTGGGGGTCCTCCTCCAGGAAATTAATTTACGGTACTTGCAGTAGTTTTGAGTGTAGGTGTTTGGATCTCAGTTGCATGCGATCATAAACCTTAGGAAGTTCTACTATAATATAGTAACAACAATTGTTGTTGTTAAATTTTAAATTGTGATATTTGATAACTGTCTCAAATATGAGCATTGCATCAAATTTGAAAAAACAAAAACAAATAAACAAGTAATAAATGTTTTCTAAGACCTAAAAAACAAAAAAAAAAAGGCTAAATCAGGGCCAAAACAAAGATAAAATTGAACAAAACTAAGAAAATCTTAAAGCCACTGAAACAGAAGTTTTCGCTTACAAACAAAGAGATATTGTTAAGTAAACTGTTACTGTGTCCAAACTCATTCCTGATTTTCCAAACACATTTATATGTTTAAACAATGAGGCTAGCCACATGACGTAGTTACTGTGTCCTAACCCCATAAGCACAGAACGACTCAGGGCTGATCCAGCATTGGATTATTGGCTCAAAAAATGTTAGTTTGGGGGTTTGAACAATGACACACTTGTACCAGGAAGTGCTGCAGAACTGGAGGAAGTCGAGATGAAACGACCAATGTCAAAAAGGATTAACTCAAAGCTACATGAATGAAGTTATATACTACTCCAGGTATGTTTTTGATGAGGGAACGTTTTCATGATATGTCTCCTTTAAAGACAACCCACCCAACTTCTCTTCATCTCCTGTGGGCATCGGCTTTCTATTTTTAATCCTAATCAGTGTAATCTAGCCTTGAGGACGCGCCGTTTGCCTCCCCTCCCTGTTAGTCTGGCGCCCATCACTCACAGAGGAAGTCGGACAGCGGCTCCGGCTGGTCGTAGTGCACCACCGCGACGCAGAGCGTGTTCAGGCCCACCAGGCACAGCACGGTCCAGTAGAAGGTCTGGGTCTTCACCACGCGGCGGATCAGGAAGCGCAGCCGCCTCTCCCGCCGCTTGAACTTGGAGCCTTCCAGTTTACCGCTTTTCAGGCTGGCCCGGGCAAACGGAGAACCTGGGGGGATTGCGACAGTGTGGTGGGTTACAAAACAGTTCAAAGAAGTGGGCTATCATTGTGGCTTGTGAACATTCTTTTTTTATGGGTACCTCGGCTTTGAGATTTTGCGATTTATAATTTGAAATGAAGACGATGTAAGGAAAAGGACAGTTAAGAAGCGAGAGACTTCACTGGTCAGTGTTTAAAATGAGACTGGAGTGCCCTCTGTAGGCAGCAGAGGGAATGACTTATGGTAAAAAGTTATACAAGCTTTTGGGACTGAAACATCAATCAACAACTAATCGTTTATTGAAAGAATTGTCAACTATTTTAGTAATCATAGGCAAAAATTCTTCAGTCTTCATCTGTACTCTGTAGTTGAAGTGTAGGACGTTTCGATCTTAGTCCAAAGTAATCGATTAATCAATATCTAGAAACAATTGACAGATTTTTCATTCAGACAAAGAAAAAATTACATACAAATTTGGTATTTTTGATGAGAAAACTATTTTGTCTCTAAAGGTAGGGTATGGCATTTTTTGTAAATATTGTCAAGATTTTATATTTTGGTTGTCAGATAGTGCAACCTTCAGTAGTTGAATGAATTCTGGATGTTCAAATAATGAATGTCATGTTCACATACAGTACATGTACACCTCATGTGTCCAACCGCTAAGAGCGTCCTACAAATATTGGGCTTCATTCATGAAACAAACTTGCGCACAAATTTGTTCTTAAAGGGACTCTAGGGAAGTTAAAATTTTAAAAAGAATATATTTTCCACCCCCTACATGCTCCAGCAATGTCCTGCGCTGTACTGTGAGCCCACACCTATCCCACTCAATTGCCGCTATAAGCCTGCACTGTCACTCTAAAGTTGCGTGTTCGGGCCGAGGCAGCAGTCATTCACCAGCTTTACATGGAGACTGCAGTTACGCGGACGGCCAGAGGTGGCAGTCACAAGTATGAACATGATCAAACTCCGTTGAGTCCCTTTAAGGCCAATTTAAGAACATTTTTGGCATTCACAAAATTTGTTCTTAGCTGAAAGAGTTCTTCTGGAAGAACACATCCTAAGAACAGTCAGGAGGACTCTTATACACAGCATTTCACAGCATGAGTAGCATATTTCTAAAAATTATTTCACTTAAAAATATATTTTTTGAGAGAATGAAAGTGATCAGAGGTGGTATAGACCCATTCACTGTTAGTAAACACAGGCGGCTGCTCGCGCATCAGGGCAACGGAAGTATGGCAACTAGCGGCGGATTGTCAAGCTACGCAGGTTCTTTATCAGCTAAAGATCTCTAAAAAGCTCACTTTAATGAATGACAAGCGGCTCCCAGATCCCTGTACAATTACTGAATGGGAGGATGATGTTAGTAAACTTAAGTCCATGTTGACTATTTTGGTTGAGTAACACAACAACCTGACATTTTGATGCCGATAGTTAAGCTTAGCTTATCGTTCTGCTCGTGTAAACAATGCTGGGTACACAATCCAACGCGGTACTTCCGTTGCCACGATGCGCACACAGCTTCTTGATGACGTAGGTTGTAATTGGGTCTATAGAGCAGAGATAGGTGTGTGTGACTTATTTTTGATCATTCTTGATGTCTGATATTGATTTGTTTTTGTCCATACCAACCTTTGAGATGACTTCTGTTATGATATTGGGCGTTACAAAAAATAAATTGATTGATTGATAGTTAGTGTAGACTTTCACAGGTGAAGCCTGAAGCTCGTTGCTGCTCTGAGTCACACCTGTCGTAATCAGAGGAGAGATCAGGAGTACTGCCTCATACTCTTGTCATGCCCATATATGGAAGATTAGAGGGCGTGTCTTTGTATTTACATAGTCAATGTAATGTAAATATCCTGATAATGAGGGTAAGTGGTGTTCTTAGTGTCACGTTCATGAATCTTTAAGTATACTTTATCAAAATGCCCTCAAGCAGTGTCACTCTAGTTTCATGAGGGGAAGGGACAGGGAATGTTATTTGTATAGCGCTTTTCATATGACATAGTCACACCCAAAGCGCTTCACACATGAAAGGGAGGGGGCTCATTCACTCCATGCTGATGGTGGTAAGCTACTATTGTAGCAACAGTTTCCCCTGGGGCAGACTGACAGAAGCGAGGCTGCTCACATCTGCGCCAACGGTCCCTCCGACCACCACCAACCATGGGTGAGGTTCAAGATTATAAAAATATATACAGCATGTATATTTTCACACACTTTTCACAGCCAGACGATGAATCGATGAATCATAAAAAATAATCGCTTACCAAATAATGGTTAGTCGCAGCCCTATCAACTTTCACTTTTAATTATCGGTAAGAAAGCAAATCAATTGATGAACACACTTGAGACAAAAGTACATGAATAAAAAGAACACGATTACTTAAAACTGAAAGAAATGAAATGCTACTTCAGATTTGTTTTTGACAACATTATAACAAACTACCACCAACAACACTAACAAACTTCTATTTGAACTGCTACAACATTTAATATCTTGCTTAAAAGATCAAAACTTAGCTAATTCTTAGCTTTTAAGCCAGATTGAACTCTAAACAGGTGCTTTCACCCAGAAACAAAGAAATAGCTGAATGTATGTTATCATTTTTATCTTAAAACTTCCCTCTATAGCAGTAGCTCCCCAAAGGCTTTCTGCATTTCTACATACGCTTGATGAGACACATTTTAGATGCATTTTTGATGTTCTGAGCAAAATATCTCCAAACATAGCAAAGTATAAATCAGAAACTACTGTAATTTTCTTTTATTGAGTTGAATGATCATCTTGGCATTTTTGTAACGCAAAAGTAGATTGCAAGGTTAAAAAAGGTTGGAGACCCCTGCTCTATAGACTTGATAAACTTTCCTCCATTTCCAGAAAAGATTGTTTATATCTAATTTCTCTCTGATTTGAAGAGCTTTGAACCTCTCCAAACGCCCACAAATATTTATGCACACTTTTTAAGTAATAGTTAGAGTATGTATTCTTTCAAATACAAAATAAGAAATCCAAAATCTCTGTAATACAATTTTGTATCAAATTAAAAAAGGCTAGAAAAATTGTCTCATTCCATAAATCTAATCTCAAAATATTGTGATTTTTGGCCATTTTTACTCAAAATACTGCTTATTCTCATCTTTTCTTTTACATATGTCACTGATCTACAGCATATTTCAAAGTGAGGTCTGGGTTTTTCAATTGAGCAGAAAGAATGGCCTCTTACCCACGAGGTCCCCCTCCCCTTCCTCTGGGTTCAGCAGCTCGGCTTTGCTCTTGTGGTTCTTGGTGGCTCTTCTTCGGGATCCTGCAAGGAGAGGATAAAAATGAATAGATGAATTCATATTTATTCAACTTGTGTTAGCTGTACTTCTAAAATAGCGCTTCTCCAAGCACACGAGAATAAACGGGTTTTACCGTCATAATTTGCGTCATTCTCGTCATCAGCCAACAGGACCTCCTCTGCAAAACATAAGGGCAAGATAATGTTCAGACGCCATGTTGATAAGAAAAGACAAATGGTTTATCAACAACACTAGACTTTATCAATCGATGTATATTATCGTATTGCGTATTGTATTGGACAACTTCATTCACCAGGCGTTTCCCTCCTAGCCTGACTCCATGTATGAGATACATTGGAAGACAGTCTGGGATTGCGCCTTGGTTGGCTCAAACTCTGGTGACAACGCTACCAGACCAATCACAGCACGGGAAGCGGTAGGTAGCGCTGCATCATTTTAAGCTAGTCAACAAACTAGTCAAGATGGCGGCTGTAACGGAGCGATGTTTTAGCACGGCCTTATCTTCTGTTTTGAATGAGCTGAACTTGTCCTTAAAACCACAACAACTGGCCACAACTGGTTTTTCTTTTTAAAAATAGCAAAGGTGACGTACCAGCCTTGCAGATCCACTCGAGGTAACCATTGAGCTCCCTCTCAATCTGCTGCTGTCTGCGCAACTTCAGGAATTCACTGCGGTTCTCCACGCGCTCTCTTTCTTTGGCAAACTCCCTGCAATGACAATTACAAGTAAATTTAATTACAACAACAACAAACATGCATGCTTATTGTAGTGAAAAAAACATTTTGGCAATCGGTAGCCTTTTACTACTAGTGAACTTTCTAAGCTGCTACCTGCTCAGTTATCCAACTTTCCCCACTTTTTTTTTTTACTGTCAGAGCAAGACAACAGGGATTACCACAACTACAAGGTGTGCCATACAAAATATAGCCACATTGTAAAGCATAGAGATAGCCATATCAGGAAGTATTTTGCCTAAAATTGCTAGCAACTGTGATTAGCTTACACATCTAACACATTGCAAAATAAAAAGTCTCCTGACTCGCAAGTTCAACTCAAGTCCAAGTCTCTGACCCGGCAAGTCCAAGTCAAGTCCAAGTCCCTGACCCACAAGTCCAAGTCTCTGACCCGGCAAGTCCAAGTCAAGTCCAAGTCCCTGACCCGCAAGTCCAAGTCAAGTCAAAGTCAAGGCCAAGTCATATGGTTTCTGTGTTTTTCATACTGATTAAAATGACGGTACAATACAGCTTTAAAATAGACAACAATTGGAATACTGCTAGAAGACAAGTGCCCAGAGCTCTCATAAAACCACCACAAACTCTGCACAAAAATACATTTTGTTACAAAGAACGAGAGCAAGGTACGCCATCGAGACTCCCACGGGACTTGCAAAAAACACAAGTCCCTAAGCCACGAGTCCAAGTCAAGTCTCAAGTCTTTAGAGCACGAGTCCAAGTCAAGTCCCGAGTCTTTAGGGCACGAGTCCAAGTCAAGTCTCAAAAACAGGGACTTAAGTGCGACTTGAGAGTCCAAGTCCGAGTCTCAAGTGCCCATCTCTGTCAAAAGCACATACATTTTCTTTTTGCTAGCATAGATTTTGTGCTTACAATGAAGGCTCACAGTAAACCTTTGAACCTTTGTGTTTAACCAAAAAGCTCACATTTAACAACAAATTCACAAATCAGCTGATTTCCATGTCTGGTGCGGAAGTCAGGAAGCTTGGTTTGACCCCAGTTCCCCAGGTGTTTTTCAGCGTTCATGTGCATTTTCCAACTGGGAAAAACGTTTCCCCCAGTTCCTGAGGTCCACATGAACGCAGCATAAGTCCATGAAAAGTTGTCTGTTTTCTGCGGGTATGGCGCTGACTGTCCCGTGTTATCGTGGAGATCAGGTACGTTGCATCAGCGCTCATGAACGTGGAAACAACTGAGGTGATGACGTAGCAAATAAAAAAAATAACCTGTTCATACTTAATAACACTTTTAACTTTTTTCTTCACAGAGTGCCTTGGATGTGCACAACATTGCAAGTCATTTTTCCTCTGCTTTGATAAATAAATAAAAAGTTGGAAAGTAAGATGTAATACCAATGCTTCCATAATTGTTTTTTTATTAGAGTATATAGGAATTATCTTAAGTGTCGACAAGTGTGGTTATTGAACACCTTTTGACATCCAAAATATACACACATGGAAAAAGTAATAGACCACTGCAGAATGATTGTGCATATTGAAGTGTATATGGCATAGAGGTCCACAAATTGGTGGCCAGTTCAGTCAAATATTCAACTGGGTTAATTTAAGAGATGTTTGAACCTTTCCTCACATCTGGAGAGTACAGATGAAGACTGAAGAAGCTTTGCCTACGATGTACAGAAATGTTAAACTTCCAGCGTCTCTGGTGATGTGTACAAATTCAACAAGAAACCACCAAAAATTAGTCTGAGGGCCGCACTTTGGTAACCTGGCAAGAGCCAGATAGACATTGTGTAGCACTCGTAGTTGAGTTCTCCACAATATCAATCTGGGACCACTCCAAACAAATCCGTTCGGAGGAAGGAGGGACATTCCATAATACTTTGAGTTGATTGGGCCAAGCGACATCTGGTGTCTGTGTGTCAAGGCTTTTTTGCTTTGTTTTAACCAATCAACTGAACATGACGTCATCAGCATGCACTCCAAGTTTTGCTTGTAGTTGTTTGTTAGATAGCAGCTCTGAGCTTTATATCATAATGTCGTCGAGTGGCTTTTGCGTTTTTTTGTAGCACGAACTTGCGGGTTGAAGGCACCTTTTGTTTTGCTCGGCACCTGCTGCTTTCGTCGCTCCGTCCCGCTGGTGGTCCTGGCTCAAACACTTTAGCGGGCTCGGGGCAAGATGGATTCTCGTGTGTTTGTGAAATCACAAATGCCGCGAGAATTCAGCTTGCAGGCAAGGTTAGCACTTTGGACACCCCCGATTTATATGTGTTTGAGCAAAATAAACATTTTAGTTTCATTATTTAAACTACTGCCAACCACTGTGCTTGTGTTGGAATTCAACAGACACTAGAAAGGAATGGCTGTTCAAGATGAATAGATGCTGATTTCAGAAAAAAAAAAATGCTCTCTTAATTTTTTCCAGAGCTGTATAGTCAATTAAATCTTAAACTCAAAAGACGGAATGATACTTATGTGGTGAATATCATACGTACCCGGACAGGACGCCCAGCACCAGGTTGAGCATGAAGAAGGAGCCGATGATGATGAGGGGGATGAAGTACATCCAGTTCCATGCGCTCCCTGAGGCGTCGTTGCTCTGCGGGACACACACAGCACATATGGTTCAGAGACAAAGCAAATACATCACATAATAATACTATGAAACACAGTACATTAAAATGCTAATGTTATTCATTATTAGCTTCAAAATCCCACTCGTCACTTACATGTATAAGGCACTATACCTGATTTTTTCCTCATAGTGGACTGATATTTGTTTTGGCCTCCGTCCCTCTATCCTAAACTCAGATATTTTTTGTGGAAATAATACTGTGCACCGAAATATAAAGCATTTGAGTCAATTTCATGAGCTTACGGGCTATTTTCGTAGCGTTTTTGTGACAGTGACCCTAAAACGTGACTCCGCCAGTTGTGAAATGAGCTTATGAATCTCTGTGAAGAAATTGGATGTTAGAAATGTGTTAGGAAAGCTAGGAATGCACAACTTATAATTGAATTTGCTCACTCTCTCTTTCATTGTTAATTTTTTTTTAAATTTAAAAAAAATAAAAATCTAGAGCCTTTAATGTCTTCCAGC
>OMNZ01108645.1:0-12799 GCA_900303255.1 Lesueurigobius sanzi
TTTCTCACTTTTTCTTCCTTTTTTTCATGATCATAATTTTTCTCAATTTTTTTCTCGTCTTTCCTTTGGTTTTTTTTGTTGCAATTTTTCTCATCATTTTTTTTTCATCATTTTTGTCATCTTTTTTGGTCTTTTTTCATTTTTTTTTTGATAATTTTCCTCACATTTTTATTATTATTATTATTTTTTTTTTTGTCACACTTTTTGTAATTTTTTTTTCATAATTTTTCATTATTCTTTTGTATTTTTTCGTCATTTTTTACTTTGATTAACCCAAATTTGGCACGCTGGGGTTTAAGGGGTTAATGGACATCTAAAAAAGTAAAACAACAACTCTGTGAGCAGGGATTTACTCGGTCGGGTCCAAAAGTCGGATACAAGGTTCGGGTCCGAACGGGTTGGCGTTCGGGTCCGGATCTGTGACCTCTGTTATAGACCATCCAAAAATACATTGCCTGAGAAAATGTTGAAGTGCTGAAGGTTAAAGTACATTTGAAAACAAAGTCTCTTGTTATGTTTGTGCACAGACGATCGGAGCTGCGTTCGTGGCCAAAGCCATTCAAGTCGGAGACAAAGTGATCACTCTGGGAATATGGGTAAGTTACTAAATTATACAGTGAGGGTAACTAAAGCTTGTTTTCGCTCAGAGCAAACATGAAATAGTAAAACAAACAATCAAAGCAGTTGAATGATGTTGAATTTCAGGACACGGCCGGATCAGAGAGATACGAAGCCATGAGTCGAATCTACTACAGAGGAGCCAGAGGTGCAGTCGTCTGTTACGGTCAGTCAGGTCTTAAGCTTAAATACTGGTGCTATAGTTGTGTTCATGTGACATCACCACATTCTCAAGAGGCTATACTTTAGGTGGACGGCAGCTGAAAATTCTATGGTGATAACTGTCAAAACGCAGATTTCTAGTCTTAGTTTATCAATAATTTCTGCGTAATTCCTGGTCCAATCCACATGAAACAAAAAAATCACAATATCCAATGTCTTCTCTGTCAGCACATATGAACTACGGTCTAATTATTTTCTTATAAAAGTGTCCAAAAGTGGAGACAATATTCAAAAACATGTGCGTGATGTTGGCCTGTAGAAAGGACATTCAGCCATAAGAATAATATGGCAGGTTTGTGAATCCAATCACTATCAAATAGCCTAATGATCAGGGAAAGTCTAATGCACATGTTTTTGAATATTATCTCCACTTTTAGACACCTTAGTTTCCTTAGACATTGAACTTTGTGAAAGTTTTTGTTTCGTGTGGATTGGTCCAGGACTTACAGAGAAATGAGCAATAAACAAAAAACATTCTTACCAGCATATCATTCTCAGTTGCCCTCTCCTTTAATTTTAAACTATAGGCTCTTTAGAATGTTACGATGTCACATGAACGCAACCTGTTAAAATATGTGGATTGAGTCTGTATTAAACTAAATACAAATGTGCTGTTTATTGATTTTGTTTCAGATTTGACCGACAGCAGCAGTTTCCAAAGAGCTAAATTCTGGGTCAAGGAGCTACAGAACTGCGAAGAGGCAAGAACCAATTAATTCAATAAACTATATATACACATATAGTTTATTGAGATGGATTTTCTGCATGAAGACGAGTGGGTTCTAGTTGAGTAATTAAATGTTGCTGTTTTTGTTGCAGCATTGTAAGATTTATCTGTGTGGAACAAAGAACGATTTGATCCAAGGCGACAGAAGCCTGAGACAGATCGACTTCCACGACGCTCAAGACTTCGCTGAAGGTAAAACCATTGGCTTTTACAAACGCTCAACTTAAAACCATGTAGTTAGTTTCGAAAGTTCAATACGCCCTGTGGCTTAGCGAGAAAACACTTCCACACAGAAAAAGATGAATAAACGATGTACTGTTTTTTATTTGTGTGTATACAGCGTTTCCTTGGGGTATTAAAAAGCCATTAAAGGAATCGTACCAAAATTAGGGATGATTTCGTTAAGGATTTATCGATACTACAGCGGTACTCTTATTGATCTGGTACTTTAATGGTAGCTTGGTGTCACCAGCCTGACTCCATGTATGACATACATAGGAAGACAGTCTGGAATTGTGTCGTTGGTTGGCTCAAATTCTGGTGAGAACGCTACCAGACCAATCACAGCGCGGGAGGCGGGAGTTAGCGATGTGTCATTTTCAGCGTCAACAACAAAGGGAGGCCGCAACAGAGCGGTGTTTTAGCACGGTCTTGTCTTATGTTTTGAATGAGCTGAACTTGTCCTTAAAACCACAACAACTGGCTGCTCTGAAGGTTTTTCTTTTCAAAAAGGACGTTTTCTCCACTCTTCCTACTGCGTCTGTGTTTCTCTGATTGGTTTACGAAGGGTTTGTTAGTAATGCCTCTGGTCGCGGATTTGAAAGTCAGCCAACGGCACAATCTTCTAATGTATCTCATACAGAGTCAGGCTGGTGATGCCAGGCTACTTATATTTTTATTGCTGTACATTTGGACCTGATTTAGATTAGCAGTCCCTGCACTGAGTGCTCACGGGCTGTGGGGGAGATCAGCAAGAGGGGAGAGCATCTTTTTCACACGCTGATTTGAGCATGTGGCATCAGCACCAAGACTGTTTAGGCTGGAGCTTGTCGATCCAGGACTGGCACATGGCCCTGGGGGCCTTTATAATACCAGGTTTCGGTACCCATCCTTAGCCAAAATGAGTTCCTTCATTTCTAGTCAAAGTGGCATTAACTCCTACATTTCTTGGATAATAATACTGCATAAGTTCATCAAAAATACAACGATATGATCCAAAATACATTGCTCAAACGTTGCCTGCTGTTGCCCATTTGCTTTTGAATATTGAAATCTCCCCTTATTTCTGTTTGTTGGAATATTTGCAAATCTTGAGGAATTTAATTTGTGTTGATTTTTAGCATTTGTAGCATTAAATATAGTATGTGGTCATTAAAATGGCATTAAATACAATTTGACTGGTTGCTTCTTGTAGAAACCCTGTCATGTGACCAATATTGACGGAGAAAAAGAACACTAAATCGATACAAATGTTTGTGGACGACGTGTTGTGTCTTTGCTGAAGGCTTTATCTTTGAACTTGCAGAAATCGGAGCTCAACATTTCGAGACTTCAAGTAAAACAGGAAACAACGTGGGTGAGTCACTGCCACGGCACATACAGTATATTTGGACCTGTGGGGTTTGTTTACACATTTTTAACCGTGACTAAAACAGCTTATCTGTGGCCCAGTCATTTTTGAACACAAATAAAACCATAAGTTGAATAAATGTAACATTGTTTTCTTCCACAGACGAGTTGTTCCAGAAAGTAGCAGAGGATTACAATGACTCCGCCTTACAGTTCATGACAGGTGAGTGAAGGTGTTGGTGGGATGAGCCACGGCGAGACTGGGCCAGTGCCTTTTGTGTGTCTTCAAAAGGAAGGATATGTTGTGGCCTGCTCAAGCACTAACTAGGATTTGATCGGAAACAGGTGTAGACATTTTCGTAGCAAGTGTTTAGATCAAAGAAAGTCCTTTTCAAAGGGGCATTATGAAACCTTATGCATAAAAAGAAACAAACCTTGATAACGTTAAGCGATTTGACCTTATAGTGATCCAGAAGCTGTATGGCTGGTTAGATGGCGCCCTTACTTTCCATCACAGCATCATTTTTTTAGGGTGACTGGTAGGTTTTCACGGCGTTCCATCAGCAAAGAAAACCTACCTAAAACATTGCCATAAGCCTGTAGAAAAATATGTGTTTACAAAAATATCCAGGTACGTGTGGACATGGCCTTAATTAGAGCAAAAAAGTGTGTGCATTTAGTCGACTATTTGAAATTCGAGTCGACTTGGAACCCACCAACTAATTAGTCAACTAAACAAATAAAAAGGGACAGCCCGAGAGACAGTTGCACCAAGGTCAGGGGGAAAGGATGGAGGGTAAGCACCGGCTTCAGAGACGCACGATGCAAAGACCTGAATATTCACCTCCGTTCTAAACATGCAATTGGAATTGAAGATCATCCCTTAGACACAAACTCTTCTTCTTTTACACTGTCGAATAAGCCCTTGTTTATGAAGCATTCGTCGGTAAAATACCTTGCACAAACAAAAGCATTTTAGTAGGAAGGATCTGATGGTCACCACAGACAAACTCCTACTTATCATGCGTTGTGTCCTCGCTTGGAAACTCGAAATTGTGGCTTCTCCTTGACATCCAAAGAAACATTGTCTTTGTAACAACAGAATACTCCAGAAATGAAAATTACCTGGTGAAAGTTTGAACAGTGGTGCGTCGTCCACGGTTGTTTTCCTTGGAGTGAAGAGCCTGGGTGGGCGGGGCTGGGGGCGGGGCTGTGAGATAGGTGCAAACGGAAATTTCCCCAGTCCCAAATCCACTAATGTGAAGGATTCCTCAAAAAACACCATACCTACACAGGAAACGCACCAAAACTGCATAAATAAAGGCCACAGTATCGATATAGTTTCAAGAAATAAAGTGATAAAGATATTTTCATTTTTCCCACAGAGGAGACGGGAGTGGACCTCGGTCAGAAAAAGGACTCCTACTTTTATTCATGCTGCCACAACAACTGAATGTACTGGGCCTTTTCAATTCGAATGCTGGGACAATAGAACCAGGTCTGAACCGGGACTGAACCAGGACTAAAGGAGACTTGACTCTGGTTTGTATTTATAACTGCACAGACAGAGGAGGAAACCGGGGCCTCTTCTCAAACGGGACTGCTGGCGTTTTGAGGAGAATCGATAGAAAGTGGGAGGAGTCCGGTCGTTGCTAAAGTTTACAGTGAAAATGAGCTGCCTGACGATGTTTAAGTACAAAGACCTTCATGACTGAGAGACTCCGCATCCGCCTTCGAGTGTCATCAGTTCTGTAAAAAAAAAACACAAAGGTCGTGCCCCATTCACTGCTTTGTAACAAAAGTTGAGGCGAGACACTGCAGGCAAACCTCAATCTTTTAAACTTTCCAGGTTTGTTCGCTAACATATAAACTTTCTCCTGGGAAACCTAATCTTTATGAGAATTATTGCTCTGGTACATGATTTTCTCACACTTTCGCCAACAACATCTCCACTTTAGTCACGCCTACAGACTCTAAACTTTCCGGTCAATATTCTGAAGGTTTTTCAGAGGGATTTTTTGATATTTCATTCCTATGCTTGCTTGAATTCAGAGTATTTGACCTCATTTTGAGTAGTTTTAACTTGCCACGTAAAATGATCTGCCAATGGAACAAGTATTTTTGCACTTGCATTAAGAAAAAGTGTCTAATTTCAAGTGTATCTAGATTTATTATCTAATTTTTAGTGCATGAACTTCTTTGCACATAATTTCACTTGGCAATTCAATTCAACTTCATTTTTTGCAGTTTTTTTGCAGTATTGGAATTAGAATTTTTACAGATTTATTCACTAATTACTAGTTTACAAAAACTAAACAATCTTTCCAAAATCCCTTCTGCTCAAATATTGAAGTAATATATCAGGGGTCGGGAGCCTTTTTAGCTAAAAGAGCCAAAAAAAAAGTCACAAATTAACATTCATTTCTGTGAGAGCCATACAATGTTCGTTTTGCTCTGAATACAACTAAATGTGTGAACCAACAACTTTAGAGCAATAAGTCTCAGAATGTATTCTTTTTTTAAGCAATGTTGTTATACTGGAGTTTTCCAATGCATAAAATAGTTCTTATTAGGGGTGTAACCATTTACTTATGAAATAATAAATATTTATTATTAGGCAGTATTTATGATCTCTGTTTTTTAAGGATAAAGTTGGTAACGCTTTCCAATTTTCCAAAGCTGCTTAATGATAAAATATGCCCCTGTCACAATACTAAACAAATACAAAACAAGAGCAGCCTTTGGTATTTGTTCCAGGACAACTTTATGTTTTTAAAAGATTTTTACCGTGATTGGACAATGCTCACATGGAGAAGAATGGTTATGACCAACATTGGATTTTATGCATTTGGACCATAATACACTGCTCTGGATCTATAGGTGGATTGTTACACACAACGTGGCCGTCTTCAGGAGAACCCTAAACAAACCCACACAGATTTTTTTTGAAATTATGAAATATAACCTCTGAGCGTCTGCAGCCTTCACGACACAAGCTCTGTTTGAGTACGCTGCACAGACGCATAACGAGAGCGAGGTGGTTATAAAATAGAAAATATGGACTAAAACGCATGAGACCTGAGCAGCTATTACTCATTGTGTTGAGAAAGGCCTGCTAAGATTTATCTGAGAGCCACATGCAAAAAGATTATCAAAAGAGCCAAATCTGGTTCCCGAGCCATAGGTTCCCTACCGCTGTAATATCTCAACAACAACAAAAAATACACTGTAACCTGGCTGTATCCATTATTTAGTTTTAATTTCCAAAAATATGTTTGTGTAGGTTCTCAGTCGTACAGGAGTTGTCCATCGTAGGCAAAAATTCTTCAGTCTTCATCTGTACTCTGTAGTTGAAGTGTAGGACGTTTCGATCTTACTCCAAAGAGTAAGTAAGTTACTTTGGAGTAAGATCGAAACGTCCTACACTTCAACTACAGAGAACAGATGAAGACTGAAGAATTTTTGCCTAAGATTCCAAAAATATGGGCAATTTTGGCAATTTTTAGCACAACTGACTCCTGATTGGCTGGCTGTAACATTGGTCCTGGGCAAACAACTTTGACATTGGCCCTGGACTCTTAATTTCTTGGTGATATTAGATCCTGCTTTGTCTGATATAGAAGAAAGTTAAACAGTAAAGTACACACAAGACACGATGAACACCAACCAGAAAAAAAGCTTTATTGTTACATGAAAACATAAAAAAGTTGTCAGCCATCCAGTCCAAGACAAATAGGGGGCAATAAAGTGTATTATATTGTTTTCCAATACACAGAAAAAGTTTGAAATGGATATCTCGCAATTCATTTTCCCCCCTCTATTCATCAGCAGTGTCTCGCCTTCAGTTTGTAAAAGGATTTGTTTCATCAGATTAAATTTCTAAGATGTTCAAATAATAAATGGCCACATCATTCAATAACATTCGCCACATAATCCGACCTTTTGAATGTTGTCAGCTGAACACGAGCGGTTTGTTTTTACATGGTGCTCTGTGGAAAAAGTGTTTTCTGGGCCCAGTGAGGCGAACCGCTGCAGTACCACATAACGGCCACTAGTTAAAAAAGGCAACAGGTTTGAGGGGGCGGTATCATCATGATCTTTTAATACATCCATGGGCGATTTTTCCTGTGTGTCCCCTTTTTTTATCTTAAGAAATAATTCAAGCCACTTTTTACAAATACTGTAAAATTAATCATACGTTGCGCACTCTCCCTTTTGTTATTTCTAATTCGAAATACGAGAACATGACCCGCTCGAGCTGGTTTCTGTCACGATGATTGTATTTATTAAAATTTTTAATGTGTTTCGGGAGGGACACTTTTTTTTTGCTGCTGGACTTGTGACTTGTCATTTTGCCGATGAGTATCGTCAGCTGTGAATGGGGCCAAGGCCGTTTTTTGAGTTCAGCTTCCAAACAAGTTCAAATGTGTTCAATTAAACTCAAATGGAAACTTGTTTTGTCGTCTTAATAATAATGCTTGTGTGTCGAACGATCCGGCGTGAAATTGTAGTTGTTCAGTCGTTGCCTGTGAGTCAGAACAAGACCAAAGACAATGTGGGCCTTGTCCATGTGGTGGAACATGGAGGGACAGAAATGAGAAATGAAAACTTTAGATTACATGAAGAACAGCATTGAAGGGTTTCAGTCGCTATTTTGGACCAAAATCACACACACAGGTAGAAATAGGTCACACAATATTATAATCTGAAATGTGAGTACACAAAATTATACTTTTTATGCAATATTATGGTTTAAATGGCCAATAACTTTTTTTTTTTTTTTCACTTCTTGACAAAGGTTTGTTGGAGCAAATGGAAGAAACCGGCAACATGTTTTAAAAGATTTTAATATATATTAGCAAAGTACAATAAAGGCTTTCTAGAAAATGTAAATAGAGAATTATGATGTGGGAGGAGTGCCTTGGTCTCTCTATGTATTCATCATTTCTAAAATATTGGAAAGAATATATTAATCAGAGGAATCGAGTAAAATGTGGATATTTGACAAATTGGGCAAAGTACAGTTGTGCTCAAAAGTAACTTATGCATTTCATAGATTATGAACAACTCATGGTTATTTATTGTCAAAAAAACTGTTTGTTTATGCTTTTCAACTAGGGAAAATAGCCAAATGTCACCGATCAAAAACAATCTTGAAACAAACATACATTTTGTCAGAGACAAAAATTCTTCAGTCTTCATCTGTACTCTGTAGTTGAAGTGTAGGACCATTCGATCTTAGTCCAAAGATCATCATCAGCTTAATAAAGACTTGAACACGCTGTGGGTCTCTTAAGAGTGAACCAGACTTCACTCTTAAGAGACCCACACTTCAACTACAGAGTACAGATGAAGACTGAAGATTTTTTGCTTACGATGGACAACTCCTGTACGACTGAGAACCTACACAAACATTTTGTCAGAGAGTCCTGTATTTCAGCTGAAGTGAGTTTTTCTTTGCTCCTGAACAATTTTCCTGCAGCTGTTGGTCATGGAAACATTTGATCTGGGACATTTGAGTAGTTTCTGTTTCATTATGATTTCAAAAGAGTAAACTCAGTTCTTTGACAATAAATGGCTTCACACAAACACTAACCATGAGAGGAAAAAAAGACTTTTGTGTTATCATTCATATTCTATGAAAAATGGCCAAAAGATTAAAAGGGTATGTAAACTTTTGAGCGACTGTAAAACACCACTCCTCGAACCGCCACCTGATAGTGGTGGAGGGGTTTGAGCACCTGAATGATCCTAGGAGCTCTGTGTCTGGGGCATTATCTCCTAGTGGGGTCTCCCAGGGCAAACAGGTCCTCTGTGATGGGTCAGACCAAGAGCGGTTCAGAAGCCCCTTATGATGAGACCATCAAGGCCAGGTACGTCGCCCAGAGATGAAGGAGCGTCATGAGGCCGTCCTCCTGTGGACCCACCACCTGCAGGAGGAGCCATAAGGGACTGGTGCAGGAGGAGCCATAAGGGACTGTTGCAGAGTGATCTGGGACCCAGCAACAGATAAGTGGAAGGAGATGGATGGATGAATTTTGTAAAACAGACAGAAAATACTGAAAATTTCCTCAAAAAATGCAGCTGAATGTGCTTTGGATCATACTTTGTTTTATTTCCTTTATGAATTCACGACTGAATCAAGAAAGTTTGATTAAATGTTTACTTGAAACAACTGTAATATTAGCTTAATCGATTAATCAACAACTAATAGATCATTAAAATATTCTTTTATTGATGAGCGTCAAGGTCCACCAATCAGAAGCCTCTATGGGATTGCCGAGCATGATGGGTAATGTAGTTCGACATCAAAATGTTGCCGTTAAACCACGTTTTCTCGAAAACAAGATTGAGTTCATGCAAAGATCGCTTTATCACCACGTAGCTATTTAGAACCCAAGAAAACTTATTCACGAAGTTACAGACTTTTTTTCCGATATCCCTATGACAAAAATGAATGGGATTCTTACTTCCTGCAGCAGAGCGGGGCTTGTAGTGACGAGCTGGTGGGCGTCATGGTTTTCACTTAATTTTCCATAAACAACACGAGGACACAGTGACAGTACGGTGAATATCCATAATGTTTATTCTTGTGCGTCACAGAACAGTTTTTAAATATGAACACGTCGACAATTCAACAAACTATTTCAGCAGTTACGTGTTTTGTTTTTTTTCTTCTTACTCTTTTCTTACAAAGATACATTTTTATACATGACAATCCGGTCCACAAAAGCCACACCTTTTCAAAGTCCCGGTGTTCTTCTTCTGTGGTGTAAATACATGTCCCATTTACAGGGTTAAGGTCCGACATGGGCTGCTTTTTCGAAGGCAGTCTTTTGCCCCTAAATGCGTTCAACACTGTATTATGCACATATCAACAACATTCAGAGTCAGAGAAGAGACGAGTCTGGGATTCATCACGATTTCCAGGCTTTTTAAACCTATTACGTCAACTTAACATTGATATTTCACGTTTGTCTAACTTAAAAAATGGTGTAAAAGACAGGCACAGAGGGTAGGAAAGAAGTTTAAACCAGATTAGATCTTGGTCTGGAGATTTATCGCAGATCTGGGGACAAATAGGGGTAAAATATTGACAAAAAGCTGTTTACACACTGCAAAAAGTGATTACTTGCATCGTTTTTTATTAAGTTTTAATGACTGGAATTAGGTATATTTCACTTTACGTGGAGTAATTCTCACTTGTCAAGTAAAAGACCTGGCAATGGTATCAGACTTTTGCATTTAAAGCAAGAAACAACATATTTGCACTCAAATGATTTTTATTATCTCATTTTCAGTGCAATATATATACTTTTCTTATTATAAATGCCAAAAATACTTGCCAATTTTACTTATCTGCTCAAATCAAGGGTTAATATACTTTTAAAGACATAATTGCCTTGTGCATAACGTTCAAGTCAAGCCAGTGTTAGCTCCACGAACGCCACCTTCATTTCCGGTTGCGGTGTTAGCATAGCATAGCATTAGCATAGCCTACTTACCCTCATAGATGTGGATGTAACTCGATACATACAGTTTCCACAGCATAGTTGACTCCTTCTCCAATAGGCAAGAGGGATGTATCGAGTTACATCCACAACTACAAGGGTAAGTAGGCTATGCTAATGCTACGCTATGCTAATACCGCAACCGGAAATGAAAGTGGTGTTCGCGTAGCTAACGCTAGCTTGACTCCAACGTTAGGCAATTGTTTCTCTTGCTTTGCTTTAGTGTGTATGTGCCAGAAACGATTAACCGATTACTAAAATAGTTGACGACTATTTCAACAATCGATAAGTTGTCGAATAGCAGTAACCCAAATACTTATTCACGAAAAAAAAGTGGGTAGAACAAATCTGATTTCTTTTGGTGTAAAACTATTTATGAATTAGTGTTGACATAGACACACAAAACATGAAATAATAAACAACAGAAACCAACAGAATGCATCATAAAAATCAGACAAAAGACGCAATCGTTCAGAAAAGGGGCAAGAAACGTAACTGAAGCTAAAACGTACTGATTTGTGATTATTTGACTTTCTGAAAACCAAACATGGAAACGTTCGTACATTTATAAACTTACATATTCCACCTTTTAAAATGAGAGATTTGTATGTTTTATTTTACTATAAGTACGTAACACTGTCTCTTTATCCTCCCTCTTAACTGATCTACATTTCTTTGCCTATACTTACATTATTTTTGTGTGTTTGTTTGTTTTTTTAATAAATTGGATTTGTTAGATCAATGTATTTTATAGATATAGGTTATTTTGAAAGGTTCGCTCTAAATATATCATTAAGTTCAGTCTTGGATAAAAACCGATGTATTAAGGCTAACGAAGAGTCATTTAGGTACAATAAAAAAAAACGAATTAATGATGAATTTGCGTGTACCGCAGTGCCATCCTAAAGTCAACGTTACGGCGAACCCAGTAAGAAATTTGTCCTCTGCATTTGACCAGATGTTGAGAGAGCCGCTAGGTTGCATTCACGTGACATCGCAAAATTCTAAAGAGCCTAGAGCTTAACCTCTTAAACCCCAGCGTGCCAAATTTGGGTCCTGGGGAAGGAAAGAGAAGAAGGAAAGAGGGAGAGAGACAGAGAGAGGGGAAAGAGACAGAGACAGAGAGAGGGGAAGGAGACAGAGAGGGAGGGGAAGGAAAGAGACAGAGAGAGGGGACAGAGAGGAAGGAGAGACAGAGAGAGGGGAAGGAGAGAGAGAGAAGAAGGAAAGAGGGAGAGAGAGAGAGAGAGAGAGGGGGGTAAGAGAGAGAGGAAGGAGAGAGACAGAGAGAGAGAAGGAGAGATTTTAGTGCCCAATTTGGGTCCTGTGGGGTTTAACAGGTTAAAATTGAGGTGGAGGGTAACCATGGTAACTGTCAAAATGCAGATTTTTTGGCCATCTTTTTTTCTCTCCAACCCAGTTCTGCCATGGCCACGCCCCCTGCATTGCCCCAACCTTAACCACATCCCTTTTCCTAACTCTAACCTTAACCCTAAACTTAACCATGACCCTAACCTTACCCCGAAACTTGAAACTCACCATAACCATAATAAAAAATAAAATATACACCTAATAGCTCTAACTAAAAAAAAGCCTCACTGGGAGCGTCGTCCAATGAGAATGTGCGGGGGAGGGACTTATGGCAGAACGGGGTTTAAAAAAAAAACAAAATTAGACGATTTTTTTGACTTTTAGTTTAGTTGTTGCGAATTTCTCTGCAAATCCTGAGCCAATTCACATGAAACAAAAACTGTCACAAAGTTCAACGTCTTCGCTTTCAGCACATTTAAAGTTAAATTAATTTCTCGTACTACAATATTCAGAAACACGTGCGCGATGTTGGCCCGTAGAAAGGACTTTCAGCCATAAGAAGTTTCATGTTGCAAGAAAATTCCTAGTCTGTGAAACCTTTGACAATGGCAATAAAGACTATTCTGATTCTAAAGAATAATATGGCAGGTTTGTGAATCCAATTGTCATCAAACAATGATCAAGTTCAACATTTGTGGATTTTCTATTTCTAGATTTCCTTCAAAACCGTTTCTATCCCATAGAGTTGTATTGGCACCTGCGCCAACTGCAATAGAATTCTACGACATGAACGCAACCTATTGGTCAGAATCATCTGAATGGAGGATTAACCTATTGTGCA